>VUQK01042938.1:26745-41829 GCA_015106715.1 Bujurquina vittata
AGTTAAGATTATTTGGGTCCTAATCCTGCAAAGCTTGACAGTCAGATATCCAAAGAATCTTAACTGGCTGCTTTTGTTGTGACGGAGCAGCACCTCTACTCGGAGCCACTACCTAATGGATGAGCTGATCACCTGTTCTCAAAGGGTGAGCTCAGACACTCTATGGACAGAGCTCCTGTTCACGAGCTTTTTCATTTGGTCACTGCCCACAGCTTGTGGGCGTCAGTGAGGGTAGGAATGCTGATTTTGAAGTAAATCATCAGTTTTACCAAGGTACATGAACTCCTCCACTTAAGGCAGCAATTCAGCCTCAACCTTAAGCAGGCAATACCTTTTTCAAGAACTTGACACTTTGTGGTGAAGACTCTCACCCACATGGCTTCGTGTTATTTCAGACCACCTCAGTGTAAACTAGGCATCACTGCTTGATGAAACCAAAAGTAGCAAAATTGTGATCCTACGTAAGACCACTGGATTGGACTAGCAATAGTATGTGCGGCTGCAAGACAAGCTCAAGGCTGTACAAGGACCAAATGAGACTGTAGTTCCAACATGTTCTCCAGAAACGTCAGTTTTTAGACACACATGCAAAGCACCACAAAACACACACACCCTCCAATATTTAAAGAGTGTGTTGAGCATTTCAAAAATAATTAGCCTTAAAATAGATTATTAAATATTACAAGTCAGGCCACAACTTGTCACAGTATGCTGTGTTTTTATTCCTGAGGGTGTTCATTATTATATGAATGGTGAGCTTTAAAGTAATTCTAAATGTATGTTACACAACATTAGTTAAAAATGTAAAAAGATTGCCCTTAGCTTTTTTTTCTTCCAGAACATCAGAGGAAAGATTCAGTGTGGGACAACACTAAACACAGACAAACATATAAATAAACCCACACAAACACCCTGTGATTACATTATTCATAGCACTGCTGAGTGCTCTTGCACAGAGTCCGAAAACACACGATGACCTGCTGTACAACACTGAGTGATAACAGTATCAGCTAGATTGTCTTACACTGAGAGGGAAAGATGATGAAAGCTGAAGTGAGAAAGAGAGATGGAAGAGAGAGAGATAGAGAGGGTGATATAGAGAGACATCGAGAGACTGAGCTGTTAATGCAAGAAGATGTACGTGTGCTCTTTTTGCATTCAGTGGAGTCGCCTAGAGTGCTGCTAGCTGGGAGAAGTACTAACGAGAAGGTGGGTGCGCATATTCTACGTCATTAAATAATAGGGTCTTGTAACACATATATGCACTCAAGCACATGCCTATAAAATATTTACATTGAGGGAAAAATGTGTGTATAAATAGAATACTTTACACCCATAAATATGCACTTACATGTAAAAACAATCAAAATGGCTTATGATGACTAATTGAAACAAAGTAATGGTTTCGCCTTATAAAGAAAACTGCTTACCTCCACTTATGTTTAGGTATGAAAATCAAACTGAAACCATGAAAGAGGCTCCACCATGTTTTACAGATGGCTGAAGACATTCACTCTCTCTGACCTCCTCCATACATTCTGATGACAATTTGAAACAAAGATCTAAAATGTAGATTTATCACTCCATACGACCTGTTGTCACTGATTTTTTCAGCCCAGTTCTTGCATAATGTCACATATCTCAGCCTTTTCACCCTGTTTCCCTTCCTTAAAAATGGCTTCTTGATAACCACCCTTCCCATGAGACCAACTCAGATGAGGCTTCAGTGAACAGTAAATGGATCAAATAGCCTTTGCTGGATGTTTTTCTATGACTTTTTCCCTATGAGTGTAGATAGATTTTTAGGCCTGCCACCTCTTCTTTTGTCCTCCACTTGTCCAGTTTCATCCAAAATTTCATGGACATACTGCATGCCATGCCATGCCATGCCATGCCAGGACATGCAAAGCTTTTGGCTCTGGGAATCACCTTGCTGGTACAAAAATGCTTTTTTAATACCTATCAAACTATGTTGTGCTTTGGCATTTTTATAGAGTCGATAAAGAAATGGGAGTAAGCCTGTTTTTGCAACCGGCTACTAGTAAAGTGCCTAAAGCCATCATTTAAAATTGTTTCTTTGCTAAGTTCTTTGCTGATTCATCCCTTGAGCAAGGTGTTTTTTTGTTGTTGTTGTTGTTTTTTAATGGTTAAATAATTCATTGGCCAGTGCTAAGTGACTTAACAAATAATTTAAAAAAGCCATCAAAATTGTCAGGCACAAGGAGCTTATATCCATGCTCCTAATGAGACGATGGACAATGTCCTGGGGCAGATCCTCCCAGATCTGGGCCAAGGCATTACAGAGGTCCTGGACAGTCTAAGGTGAAACCTGGCAGTGTAGGATGTACCGAAACATAATGTCCCAGAGGAGATGTATTAGATTTAGGTAAGACAAGCATTGAGGCCAGTCATTTGCATCAATTCGTTCATCCTCCAGGAACTGACTGCATATTCTCGCCACATAGGGCCAAGCATTGTCACGCACCAGGACAAACCTGGGACCAACTGCATGGTCTGACAATTGGCCCATGAATTTCATCCTGAATGTCAGTCAGGATATCCTTGCCTAGCCCATAGAGGCCTACAGTATATGTCCCTCCAAGGATATGCCTTCCTAGACCATCACTAAGCTACCACTAAACTTGTTATGTTGAATGGTGCCACAGGAAACATGATTAGAATTCACCTCCTCTCATCTGTGAAAAGCAAAGGGCTCTAGCGGTGGACCTGCCAATTCTGTTACTCTTTGGAAAATGCCAATCAGGCTCCACAGTGCCAGGCAGTGATTGGAAAGGATATTCAGAAGTTCATGAAATCGGTTTGGTTAGAACCATTCACATCAGTGGCCTGCTGGAGGTCACTCTCTACCCATCTGTCTCCACCTGTAAAAGTATTCCTGTTTTTGGGGTTGTCTCACTGTTGCCCCTCTTTTGCACCTGTTGTTTATTTAATTAACACCAAAGCAGCGGAAACTGATTAAAAATCCCATCTGCTGACCAAATCAATATGCCAGGAGCTTAATTGGATTGATGCTATGCTCTGAATAAAAGTTGTTCCTTTAATTTATTTGAGTGTATTTTATTACAGAGATTGGAGCATGCCATATGTATTAAAGGTACTGCACTGTAGTGATTCAGAATCACAATTATCTAATTATCATAGAATTTCTTCAAACGCTAAAGGCAATTATTGAGTTTCACAGGGTTTCATGCTAGTAGAAATTCTATTCACATTACACATGCTTCCTTTAGACAGTATTATTAGAAGGTATAGCATACATCTTCACTGCTATGCAGATGATACCCAGCTTTATCTATACATGAAGCCAGATAATACACACCACTTAGTTATACTGCAGGAGTGTCTTAAAGACATGACCTCAAATTTCCTGCTTGATGGCATTAGCTTGGCCTCAAGTAACACTGTGAGGAACAAAAGATAGTCCTTTTTTTAAAAGTCTGGCTCATTGGAAAAAAAATATAAAGAAATATACAAATAAGAAAACAAGTCATTAAAAGGAGAAAAAAAGTGCAGAGTTGGTTATTGGGTTGCTGAACACAGAAAGGTGTGTTTCTAATTATCCTGTGCATAATATGACTTTAATATGGGACTTTTTGAGTTTTTAATTAAAAATGGTATTTAATATGACCTTTAAAATCACAATATCATGTGCAAAAACAAAACCCAGCTCCCCTTCACTTAAAATCAACTTTTTAAAATCTGATATCCGACATTCAATAAATTACTAGAGAAATTAAAAAAAACAAACAAAAAAACCCCCAAAACAAAACAGTACCTTCACTTCGCTGGGCATTTTTTGTATATATCATTTAAAGACTAATTTGTCTCATTTGGTCCTCATAACATTATGATTTAAAAATGGTCTTTAAAAAAAAAGAAAAAAGAACATTTTTAAACCATTTTTATTAATGTAGATGTGGAAGGAATATTTATTAGCCTCAGTCTTACTGCAGCAAAATGACACTTCATCCAGGTAAGTACACAAGATTAAAATACTACTGTGACCAAAGCCACAGGGTCGGAAAGAAAGAAAAATATTTGGCTTTAGCTGGGTGGAGAGGATCCTTTCATTCTAACTCAAGTGGAGTCAAAGCATTTACAGTATTCACACTTGAGCAGTTCATTGCTTCTTTAAGATGAATAAAGGTTTACATATTTGTCAGATACACCTGCTTCCTCCCACAGTCCAAGGACATGCATGGGGTTAAGTTAACTGGGGATTGTAAATTCACTTTAAGTAAGAATGTGAGCGTAAATGGCTGTCTGTTTTTGGGCGTTAGCCATGTGACAGACTGGAGAAGCTGGAGAAGAGGTGGCACATTATATCTCACAAAAATCTGATAGACATAAAAGGCTAAGCTTTAAAACTGAACATAACTCCTCGTTTTCGGATAGAGATTACTCCACTTTCTTCCACTGAATAGTTTTCTTCCATCTTCCAATTTTATGCATACAATCTAAGTTTGAATGAAAGTGATTTTCATTTAGCTTATAAAATGTAATTCTGCATCATAACATATACTTCAAACAACTACTGTAGATATGACAAAGACATTAATCCTGTGCTTTTCAAATACCTGTGAATGGGATGTTACTGAAATCACAGATTGTTCAATGTGGTCATATCTTCTACCTCGACAGGCAGCTGTAGTATTTAAACTACCAGTTTGTTGTAAACTGGGACCTGAAGGAGCCACCTCAGTCTTCTCCATCAGTGCCTAAGGTGCTCCAGTGGCACTTTGTGTGAGGGCTTTTTAATAACAAAGCCTGTTTGAATGCTGGAACAATGAACAGGAGCTGCATTACAGGGCTGACATTGCAGTAAAATGCCATCACATTGCCCAAAGGGCTAGACTTAACCCAACTGTGAAATATGCTTCTTTGAGAGCAAGGGGTTGAGGATAAGGAGAGGAAAAAGGAAATTACTTTAATTTATTGTGCTTCGAGAGGCCAGCATCAGTGCTGATAGGTGGCAGTGTTGAGTCTGCTGATGTTTGTAAAGGGCAATAAGTCAAAATGGCTATTTTCTAACAAAGGATTGACTTAGCCAGCTACTGTCTTCATGCTCAAGTGGCACTCTTTACCTCTTGAAAACTTGATGGCTATAAAAGTGGGTTTTTATAAACAAAGCTTTATTTAAGTGTATAAATGCTTCACCACTTCTCTTGGTTTATATGCGGCATATACAAATACTATACTCTAAACTACTCGTACTCAGTGGTACATAATGTCACTGTATACTCATTTTCCCAGTATTATAGAGAACAAAGCTAAAAGACACAGGGCAAACAGCAGGGATGCAACACATCATTCCTTTACTTCAAGAACATAGAAAAAACCGAACAAATTGTATTTTGCAATCTGTTTTCTCCTAAAAGTTTTAAAGAGTAAGTTTATTTGCCTTTACTAAGCTTGTTCTGCCACTCAATTAATGCATAAGAAATATTAAAGGAGCAGAATGAAGAAATCATTTTGGGATAGTCACGCTCAAATCGCAGCTACAGTTTCACCCCTGGCCTGTTGATTACAATGCAGCTGCAAGTGCAGCTGGAAAGCCGCACTGACCTGTGTCACAAGATGAATTGTAATCAACTGTGCAAGGACATCTGGTTCTGGATGGTGCAAGAAAACCACTGAATTGTCTTTGAAAGCATTTTTCAAAAAAAGAGTAATAAGCAAGGCTGGATGGATTTTTTTTTTTGGAGGGAAACAAAAATGTACGACTTCTAATTTGTGCCAGTGCTTTAATCGATTCTGCACCTTGATCAGTGTGGTAAAACATATATATTTTCTAATGTCGCAAAGCTGGATGACAGCTTTTTCAAAGGAGCTATTCAAAGGAGCTATTAGTTTTAAAATGTTTTGCTATATTCATGATATTGTTGTATACAGTTAGCTACCAGTATAAATATTATTAAATCACTTCATTCTGTCAGTTGTGAATTATGTATATTTAAATTCCATATCACAGTTTTTATAAGTTGCTACGTATGAGTACATTAGGGCAGCTTGTAGATTGGAAATCTGTCTGCTGTGGATTATAGACATGTGTATCTGTTGACCTGACATCAGGCCTTTACTTGGTTTGAAAAGAAGTCGCATTGGACTTTCTTGAAGGTAGCATTCCCAGTGAGCCGTGCTGTCAGTGATAACCCAAAGCTCATATCAGAGAGCTGAGGATCAAGCTGCTACCAAGCCAGCTGAGGTAATCTGTCACACCAAGGTAGCCCCTGAGACAACGGGTGGTAGAATACAGATACACACAACCTTCCAACACACATCACGAAACACACAGACACATGCTCATTTCTCTCTATGTTTAAACTGCGATGATGCATGCATTCAAAACACAGTCCTAAAATCCTGTAGAGAAGCATTGGTGCCTGGATCAGCTTTAACATTGGACACAGCATGATGTTTCACTTCATGACTGCCTTCTAAGGCTCTATTCATTATCCTAAACTTTTACAAGGATGCATATAACTACAACAAGATCAACATGTTTAGATCTTAGCAGCTAGTAAGCAAAAGGTATACTTTTCACCAGAACACACAAAAATACTTATGTTTTTATAAACATCTCAATAAAATTGTTTATTTTTTTTGTCAAAATAAACCACCAAGCCACTAATCGTTCATATAAAAAAACAAAGTTACTGCAGAAACCAAAAGGCCAAAAACACAGGACATTAGAAAAATATTGCATGGAAAAATACATTAAAATTAATGTGACAGGTTAGAATGCATTTATTAGAAAAACAGCAGACTGGCTGAAAAATAGTCTGCTTTTAACTGCAGAAACACAGATGCTCTCTCTCGCTCTCTCTCTCTCTCCCACACACACACACACACACACACACACACACGCACACACACACACACACACACACACACACACACACACACACACACACACACACACACACACACACACACACACACACACACACACATGTACAAATACGTCCCTGGATAGCATGAGGTAACCTCTGCTACCATAATAACAAGCACAAACATCCAAAACCTTTTGCATGATCTCGCCCTCATCTGTTATCTGGAATAAGAGAATTAGCAGCTAGTAAAACCATAGTACAGAGAAAAGCAATGATGGATGGGTGATGAGTGGGAATGACGAAGAGAGGTGAATAAATAATAAAAAAAGCAACATTATGTAATTCTTTGATGCTTGAAGCAGCAAGAGTGAGTGTGTACATAGACTGTAGGGACTTTGGAAAGATGGACTGTTATTATTATAAAGATTTCTGTCATTGCTGCATACACTGGTACAATGTGAGGTAAATGGTAATGAAGCACTGCAGCTTTCATATTGATGTTTGTCTTTATTGCTCACCTTTCTGACTGGTGGATGCAGCAATACTTGTGTCATATACACCAAACAGGAATATGACTTAGTACCACACTGACTGTCTTAGAATCTCGATGAGAGGTTACATAAACAGTGAATGGGGTAAAAATGGGGCTACACAGTTGGTGCAGAAATGAGGGAAACATTAAAGCTGGAATAGTGCATGTTTATAACAGCAGATATTCTTACCATCTGACAGGATAATTGCTTGTCATTTTCACTATCACCCTAAGTTTCATGTTGCAAATAAACAGTAAAGCCATCAGAATTAATTGAAAACATCATTGCCATTTGCCTCTAGGTGAATTCTGAGAATTACTATCATTCTGACCACTTGAGAAACCAAAATGCAAAAAATGATTAATTAATGGCAGGTTTAATTAATGCCAAGGATCTGAATTGGTAAGGATTTGGTAAGGATATAGTAAGGATATACACGTTAATTAAGAACCAACAACAAAACAAGAGTATCAAGACAGCTTAAAAAACAAGCAAAACCTTTTTCAAATACAAGGCGGTAACAATAACCCATGGGCAAAGCCTTTAACTGGCAAGGTTCTTATAACCCTAAAGCAGTGTCACCTTCACCAACAAATTCATTTTCTCACTTTGGAAGGACTGAGTGAAATTCTCTTTGAGTTCATGAATGCTACACTCATGAAAAATCAAAGCTAAATTATACAAAATTTGGAACACTCACCAACGCATGAGCCATCAATCTCCTCGTACCCAATGCTACAGACGCATCTTCCCAGTGGAACCAACCAGTCCCCGTCAGCACCACAGAAAAGTTTGGGTGTGTCTCTTTCTTCGGCATGGTCCACACAGGCCCCCCTCACTTCCACCAATGAGGAGGAGTCCACACGAGGCACTGTGTCTGGAAATGAGGCCAGGTTCCTCAAGGTAAATGGGCATTTCTTATAATAAACCCTCACAGACACTAATGCAATGCAGGCACCAATGTCCTGGAAAGCCAGATAAAAGCCCTTCCTGGTTATGGGTCCGACCTCCCGCACCTCCGTATTGAGCTTGAGGATACGATCTCCGAGATCCATCTGAGTGAAGCTCTCATCAGCAGCAATGGTGTCAATCTTGGTGTACTGTGCAGGCTTGAATTTGACACCATGTGCCTCATCTGTCTCATGATAGAATAGATTGAAGGTCTCCTTGCAAGTGCCAGACACCCAAGGGATTGAGTTGCAGTCACGCAAGGTGAAGCGAAGCTCAACGTAGACTTTTTGGGCTGCCTGTCGTGAGATCCAGTTGGAGCGAAGCCAGTTGTTTTGGTTGGGCTCCATCACATTGCAAACCTGGAACGTATGGATGGGTCGGTTGTGCTCGTCCATCTCTGTGATGGCGTCCCACTAAGGGAGAAATAATAAGAGTGTAGAGAGTCGAGGGATAGAAGAGGAAAGAAGGGGTAAAAGGGAGAGTCAAAGAGAGAAAGAGTGAGTATTAATTCGAGCTCTGCTAGCAGGCATGACAGGTGATGGCATTCAATATAAAATTGATGGACAAAATGAACAACAGACTAATAAATATTAATTTTGTCCAACGGGTGGCACTGAAGGAAAACTGTGGTCATTTTAGTCCATAAGATTGATGTCATACAGAGCATAAATGCAATCTGGAAACTGCAATATCTGCCTGCCTGTTTCTATTATGAGATGCTTTGTGCATATATTATATTCAAGTCAAGTTTTGAAAAGAACACATTTACTTGTTGAGATACCCTTTTCTGGACTAAGGTTAACGTGAGTGTCAGCAAGACCATCTCAGGCCCTACTACATTCAAGCAAAAATCATTAACAAACTAACAACGTGTTTTCCTCGTATTCCTAGAGGTTTTCTCCTAGTATGATGTCTTTCTCCAGCTGCCTAGTCATCAGCTCTGCAAGTCCCAGGTCACATGATTAGGGAGCATTGCAGCTTTGCAGGGTCATTAGGTTACCTGTCCCCATGTTGATGGGAAAGAAGTTAATGGGGGTTTTTAGCCTCCTGGTCCTCTAGCACTCTCAGGTTTTATTAGAGTGGGGACTGGCTACATGGGCGACCCCAAAACCACCCAACACTGACCTCAAAGAATCAAATTACCTGTCTGGGAAAAAAAAGGCTCTCGAATCAGTTCGCTTACAATGCAGCACTGGACTCGCCACAAGCTGCAGAGTTTGCCCTTGTGTGTTTGTGTTTGTGTGTATTGAGTTTATATTTAGACTCAAATTTTCCCCATTTACCTCATAGGTTATACTGTATATAAGGTTTATTTTTACCCATTGCTATTATTACTACTGTATCATTACTTTGCATACAGCTTACTAGATGTAACACTTATCATCAATACATAATTCTCAAGCATCAAAAGCTTGATTTGGCCACTGTGACTTCTGAAATGAACCTTGCTCGTGGAGTATGCACATCTGGCTCCTTCTGCGAGTCAAACACTAAAATCAACACTGTTCTCTGAGATGTGAGAAATGTGCTCCAAGGTGTAGAAGGCCACGTGTAAAGCTTTTAATTACCACCACATTAACATAAGTGATTTGAATACATCAAACATACACACATTTCCTGTTCCCAGTCTTAGGTCTGAGGGGAGAGATGTCTGTTCTAAATGATGGCTGGAAAATAGCTTGTTTACAGGCAAACAAAATCCAGAGGGTTGTGATAGAGCTGCTGGTTAATTTACCAATACTATTTGCCTGATAAGCTTGCACATTTAATAAGCTGTTTTTTTCACTTAGCTAAATATTACCTCTTGATGAGAGTAGTAATCAAAGCCTAATGTTTGCTCTCACATACTCATTATCCTTTTTAATAACATGTTCTAATTCAATCATCCAAAGACAGCAGGTTTTAATCTGCTCTTTGCTCAAGGTGTAAATGTAGCATTACAGTCAAACAAATTGAATTTGATTAGATGTGATTTTGCCATCAAAAGTACACACTACATTCACTTGGACAAAGTGTTTTGGTGGGGGCAAGGCATGGTGATTAAAAAATAAAAACAAAAGAAAAAAAAATAAAAAAATAAAAGAAGAAAGCCTTATCTGCATACAGACGCTGAAATAAAAAGAAAGTCAAAATTAAAATAGAAATAAATAATGAGAGAAAAAAACATGAAAAAAATATACTGTAATACCAACAAAGTTGAAAAACAGACAGAAAAAAAGGAAACAAGAAACATGGATCATTATTTTCCATATTAAAAAAAAGTGGACATGTGGAGTTTTCTCTTTGGTGAAACCCATATGGATTAATTTGGATTGCAAAGCTTTTAAAATATGATTTCAGAAGGGTTGTCTGTGATAAAATCTATGCCCTGGCTCCAAACAGAGAAAAGCCAATTAATGACTCCTCCAGCATTATCAAGAATCTGTACTTAAAAGCAACATTTTCCAGTGATGGAAAATGTTTTCTTTACTGCTACTCAAATGTTTTTATTTAAGAATGGTACACTTCATAATGAGGGCAAGCATCTTTCCGAGTCAAGGTTATCCTAAATAACCAAAGTGATTTAGGATATTATTCAAACCATTCTCCTAGTTTTTTTTTTTGTTTTTTTTTTGTGCCACTGCATTAACTGAAGATGATGATAATGATAAATGTTTGCTATTCCAAGGCTTTCATTTACCACTGACTACTGGAATTTCTTGTGTTAGGATGACAACTAAGGGTTATTCATGCTAGTCACGACTGGCCCTGTGCTCGCTGGCCTGCGCTGACACTATTTATAAGAGACAAACTGTGACGATGCGCCGGTATGTCTCAGCATCTAAACTCTGTTTTGTGCTTTCGGAAAGCCCTCTAATAGAACACAGTTTATTTATTCTGTGGCTTAATTTGGGCTTTTTTTGAAAGCAGTGAAAGATTGTCTTATAAAAAACCTTGTAGATCCTAGTAATTATTTAACAAAGCAATTTTCATGGTGGCAAATATTACTATTTAAGAAAGTGCTGAAGGTCCATGCTTGGAATCATAGTAGATGTGTGTACTAGAGCTGTGCCATATCATGACACCCGGCCGTACATTATTACATAATATAAAAACGTCATTTTGCAATATCATTGCTATAGCAATGCTACGCATTTATGTTCCCTAGTGAGCAACAACAAGACAAACCCAGGCATCTCTGAGAGCAAGAGCCACATGTCAGCCTGCGATAATGATATAGTACCTAAAAAAAGAAGCTACTTAAACAACCCTCAACAAAGCACAGTACTTTGCAAAATATGCAAGAAAACTGTTCCTGCTAAAGGTTGAAACAACATTCTTGTTTAGCTACTTGAAGCTAAAACACACGGTCAAACACACCCAGGGAGGAGATACTAACAGCTTGTCATCTTCTTTTTCTGCTTCTGCCTCTGTCACATCAGCCCTCTGCATATCCTCCTTCACTGCATCCATGAATCTTCTGGGGTCCTCCACTTTTTTGTGCCTAGCAGCTCCATATTCAGTGTCCTTTGTCCAATACATCTACTGTACTAGTCCTCCTCTGTACATGTCCAAATCAGCTCTGACCTCTTCTGTCAACCTGTCCTCCACCATTTCAAACAAAAAGGGACTCAGAGCCAGTCACCGATCCCCCCAGTCCCACCTTAAACCCATCTGTAACTCCGACCACACATCTCATCACTGTCTCGCTGTCATCATACATGCCCTGCACAACCCTCAAATACTTTTTCTGGTACTTCTGACTTCCTCATGCAGTTCTCTCTCGGCACCTTTTTCAGTACAGGGGAAAGCCTACCTAGGCTGTTTTTGTGCTTACATTTGCCTGTTTTTGCTATATGCCATACCCAGCAATCACACTAATCAAAAAAACTGAACTCTGACAGTCACATGTGTTTGGGAATGGTACAAATTACCTAGTGTGATTAAAACCATATGCACCACTTCAAAAATGCTAAAGACTCATCAACAACCATTGCTTCAAGACCTTATTGGTACCCAGTAGCTACTCAGTACCATTCCAAATATTTAACCTTTAAAAAATTACACTATATTTAAAATACACACTTTTTCATTAATTATTCTTTTATTTTAACTTTCTGTCACTCATATTCAGAACACTGATGTTCGGCTTAGCCTGGAAGTTGCTCCAGCATTTAAACGTGCTGATTCAATCCACCCTTCAGGCTTTTTCAATCTTATTTGACCACTTAGTCAGCTGTTGACCTGCAGAGGCGTCTGTGGGAAGAAAGATGCATCAGCACCCTTGAGCCCGGCTTTCTTTTAACAGGGGTAGGTACCTTACCCTGGAGGAGTTACTGAAGAAACCAAATTATACAGGATAATGGTGTGTCCTAGTTTAAAGGGTTTACAAGTTTAGGATATTGTGTGACTCTACTAATTTCTTCTAGCTCAAAACCAAAGAAAAGATGAAATTGATTTTTCGGTAATTAAAACCAATAATGCTTCAAATCTTGTGTAATTGCCAGAATTCCTATATTTAGAACAAATAAATACCTTCAGCCATTATTATAGTGTTACAATGACATTTAAAGTGGTGTTAAGTGAAGACCCATGTTAAGTGTTGAACAAGTGAGCAAGCCATTTAACCCTAATGTATTATATGTAAGTACATGGCTTTAGTGACCACTAAAAATGACAGTTGAATGAACTCTTTATGTATGCTTGCACACAAACAGGCGCACACAGAG
This sequence comes from Bujurquina vittata, assembly GCA_015106715.1. Lineage (NCBI taxonomy): Eukaryota > Metazoa > Chordata > Actinopteri > Cichliformes > Cichlidae > Bujurquina > Bujurquina vittata. The sequence continues at coordinate 39,793 of VUQK01042938.1, forward strand.
AGACAGCAAGGTCAAACATACCCCTCAGTCTCTCTGAGCAGGACATTTTTATAGGGCACCAAAGCACTTCTTTTCTGATGAGACTCACAGTAAGAGCTAATATCATATGAAATATAAAATCCCTTCTATTACACAGCATTTTAAATAGAGAATTACTGAATAAGAGAGACAAAACTGAGGAAGAAAATAGACAGCAGCAGACAAAGAGAAGAATTAAGAAGAGTTACAAAGGAAGAGGTCAGAAGATATAAGACACCAAAGTTAGCTGGCAATGGCATGAGCTACTGTATAATGGCGAGACAGATAAACCAAAGTGTCCAGCGTCAGAAAGATTAAGGCGGTGATATCAGAGTGATTCATCTCAGAGGGGTAAAGCAATCCACTGTGACAGAAACACACAGCCGTTTAAACCCCCAACTAAACACCACTCACAGCTGATCCACAAGACCTCCAGGACTTTGACATTTTGTCAGCTAACTGATAATGTCAAGCAGTTATGTGGTGGCAGCAATTTAAAATAAGCCACTGGAGATTTACATTATGAAGCTGGGAAGCAAAACATGCATTTCATGTAGTTCCTCTTAATTATTTCAAATTTCAGTGACGGCATCACGCCTTTGGGCCAAAGCAGTCCGCTGACCACCTGCAATCCCCTTCCACACTCCACTTCATTATTGTATGTGTGCTGCTGCTGGGTTGCAATCTCAGTGTTGGATGACTTCTTTTTCAAAGTGCCAAACTTTAAGTCTTGCCTGGACACCTCACTACCTTGCCATCCAGGCTTAACATGCATAATTGAAAAATGGCCAGAAAATGTGGTTGATTGATTGCAGCCTGGGACCAAGGCCTTTACAGTCCATCTCTCTCACCCATGCAATCGAGTCAGTCATTTTACTGGCCACTCGCCTGGGGGTGAGCTCCTTTTATTAACACTGTGAAATCCAGAGCCCTATTGAGAGTTACACTTAACTACAGTGCCATAACCAGCTCCGCTCATCTTCACTCGAAATTAAATATTTAGTGATCCTAAACATTCCCACTACTCGGTTGGATTTGTGCCTGTAAAGAAAAAGAATTAACGATTATTTTAAAATCCAAACTCCCTCTGTGTGAATGATGTGTTATGACCCACTTATAAAAGACTTAATAATTATATAACTGACATTGGGTCAGGTTAAAGAGCTATGCTTTAATGGCAAGCAAACTTCTTTTGCAGATTTTGGCTGACACATATATTGCATTTTTCCCAAACTATTCATTATATAAACAGAATCTAAAAAAAAAAATACTCCCGATTTCCTTTGCATATATTATCTTTCTCTCATCCGCTAAACATACCGCACACTGTGGAAAATACGGCAAGGCACTGAGGAGATTTTATTCTGAGCACTTAGCTGCTGCACATTTTGTAAGTGTGAACAAACCAAGTAGTGGGAGTTAAGTGGCCACTGGAGATAGAACTAGCAGCTGTTACACCAATACCATGAGATGGTATCTGTGCATGTGTAGAATAAACATTAAATCCCATAACTAACATACTCACAGTCAGATTCAGACACACAAATGAACATACACTCTCTCAACTCCAACTGCGCTCAACTGTACAATTATATTGTATATTTTAATGATTTAAAGTTAGTAAAGATATAAACAGTCCAGTGCATAGAAATGACCAAATTTAAGGATGCTCAAATATATTTTTTTGAAATTTATGAAAATTTTTTGTGGCTGAATATTAAATAAATGAATAAATCTTATTAAATCTATCATGCTAGAAAGTTGGAAGGGGATCTAAAAACAATTCAGGGACAAATACCAAAAGTCATATGGGCTCCTAAGAGGACACTGACATTACAGAGAACACACAGGTGGTCACCCGAGCCACAGGAGACTGGATCTGAATAAATATTCCAAATTTATAACTAAATGTCCTGTTGCCTTTGTCTTTCTACACAGAGCGAGGATTGATTCTGCTGGTCGAACACTGCCTGCCCCCCCCCCCCACCCCCCCCCCCCCACCCCCGCTACGAAGCGCGC
>VUQK01042938.1:42624-55611 GCA_015106715.1 Bujurquina vittata
GTTGCCACTGTCACTCGGATTGAGAGATTTGTATTTAATTGCAGAGCGTCCCTTTGTGATGGATGAAGAAACACCACCAGCTCCACCTCCGACACACACACACACACACACACACACACACACACACACACACAGTAATAGTTATTAAAGAGATGGATGAAGAGTCTTATCTCACTGGGGAATACGATGCCAGATCTTTGATGGTAAGAAAAAAGGCACAATGAGAAGAAAGGAAATCAACTGAAAAAGAGAAAAAGTAAAAAACAAACAAACAAACATAAAATGGTAGAAATGTTTTTTTTCTAGAATATTTTTAACTCTAGAAAACAAATAATTGCTGGCTGAAGAGTTGTGACTGCAAGATCAATGAAAAAAACTTCCCCCTTCCACCTTTAATATAATTTAGTCCCAGAAACTTTTTTTTTTAAACATTGAAACCCCCTCATTAGGACCAACAACAAATAAATCACTCACAGAATTATGCTTGCATATCTAAACATCTTTTTTTTGTAGAAACAGAAAAAAAACTTAAAGTATAAGTTTAACTGAAATCTTAGTTAAATGGACATCTACGCTGTCCTGCATAGAGACCAAATGTTTGCACCTTTTTCTGTGTCTGTGTATGAAAAAAAGAAAAAAATGTTTGTGTGTGCGCGCGCAGAGTGTGCCTGTACGTGTGTGTATCAGGAGTTGGTCTATAGAGGGCTCATTATGGACAAGTGCCTAAGCTTAATTTGGGGAAGTCCATCGATATCTGGCAACCTCAGTCGGGCCATTGTGCTCAACTGTGTCAACAAGAAAATCAATAGTTTGATTGGAGAATTATGGAAATGGATTTTCACTGTGTACTCTAAAAGTTCCAATTAAATTACTAAGGGTGTGCCAATGAGGAATACTGGCAGCACTTGTTCACTGAACAAAAGCCTGCTTAACAATACAGGACATGTCATAAAATCTTTTACATTGACACCTTAGAATAAATGGAGGTAACTCACAATTTTCCATGCGACTTCCTAGCAGTGGAACTATTTGTCATGCTTACATCGTCTATAGTAATAATGTTAAGTGTGTATTATGACGTTCTTCTTTGCCTCTTAATTTTTCTTCAGTGATTTTCACACATGCAGTGGGCGCCTAAATGTCCTATACATCACCCATCAAATGTGCATGTAAGAATGCAAAAAATTAAATGGTCTTAAACCGGCCAGCTTATCAATGAGGAGTGGAGGACCCCACGAGGTGTCCAATTGTACCCATATAAGAGCAGCACAGGTAATTGTCCGGTAAATTCTCTACGAGCAAGTGGGCACATTGTGGTTTCGTCCTGCATCCCTTAATACCCTCATCTTACTTAAATAGAGTATTTCCAGTTATGAAAATGCATCCTAATTGGACTAACTCCAAAAACTAGATTTGCAATAATATTATTATCTAATAATGTCTATCATTTTCTTTTTGTCACCTCTGAACTGACAACAGCCTCAACATGATAATAAAATATCAAAAGATAAGTACTTACTGAGGCTGAATTGCACATCTTTCTACAATTGTTGTGTGTAAGTAGCAAGATCATCACCTGGCTACTGAAGTGCCCTGTGTCCCTGTGACAGCCTATCCCAGCTGTCATAGGGCAAGAGGCAGGGTACACCCTGCACATGTCGCCAGCCTGTCGCAGGGCTAACACAGAGAGACGGACAACCATTCACACTCACATTCACACCTATGGGCAATTTAGAATCACCAATTAACCTAACGCCACTAACTGCATGTCTTTGGCCCGTGGAAGGAAACTGAAGTACCCAGTGAAAACCCATGCAGACACGGGTCGTATACAGGACCAGTTATGTGTGACATGTGTGTGACTCCAAAGGATCAGTCTTTTTAATTCCACATTATTCTCTGTTCTGTTCTTCTGTTTACAGCAGTTTGTGACTTCACTGGCACCAATCTCTGTGGTGTTCTGTCTGCTTCTCTTTACTTAATTTATTACATTATGTTTATCAGTTGCTGATAAACTTTTACATTAGCTTTTACAGGAGGTTAACAAGTTGTTGAAAACTCAATTAATGCTATCGTCACCTCATCGGCACCGCTAGGGGAGAGGCGACCGTGCTGAAACTGGGAACAGAGGAAGAAACTAGAATAACTATCAGAACTATGAATGCCAGCAAAACACAGCAGAGATTTTCATGCTGAACTGAGATGACACAAGTTTTAATAAACAAGGTACATAACATGAATGCGTTTTCTTGTTTACTTTTTCTTTAATCCAGTATTACTTAATATTTTTACATTGCATACCTGTTCTGTTCATTTATATATGTGTTTATTTGTTACATTTTCTACCCCTCCTGATGATGTAAGACACTTCTAACAAGCCTGAGCTGTCATGTTTTCAAATTTCTTTTCTTTTTTTTTACCTCCAAGGGAGCTTTCACCCTCAAGCACTGTGGCTGTCTCATACGAAGACCAAATGGGATTGCCATTTTCATGAGATCATTTCACTGGGTTGTAGAGGCCAGTGCTCAAAAAGGAAGAAAACCAGCCATCATCCTTGATTACAACAGCAACAAAGCAGGTGTGGATGAGAAGAAAGAAGACTAGCCTGCTGGCCTCTGTCATAGAGCACTACATAATAGATATCAGCACCTAGAATGTCAATTTGATATGAAGGGGCCTAAACCCTGAACTTGAAACTAGAGGACATGCCACAACAGCCTAGAAAGACCCTTGTGACTACTTCTCTTATTTATAAAGTAAAACTCTAATACTTTCAATTATGAGTTTTAGCTTAATTATTGCTTAGCTATTTAGTTTGCCAATAGATAGCGACATTTATTTAAGTCTCCAGGGTTAAGAGCTTGATTTGAAACTTCATGCGTTGGCATTCTCTTGGCCTATGCACAGGTCAAGAATTAAACACTGCAAACAATCACCACAGTGTTACCAATAGTTCTGTTTTCTCACAAAATATAGTCAAATCTGCCCCCAAATATGAGTCACCTGCTGCCTTCTGTATCACTGAAACCATTGATTTATAAGTTGGCAGCATTTTGATCAAGTTCTTTTTATATATTTGTTTGACAGTGTTTTTTAAGGAGTGATTAATCAGTTAAACCAAGAAAGACCAACATTACTCTTCCACACAATCTCTCTCAAACACAGTATCCCTTTGCCTGTCAGCCACACACACACACCTAAATCAATAGGAGCAAGAGAACAGCAGTGAGCAAATGAAATCCAAAGACCCCATGCTCCGTTCATTCTTGCATCCATCACAGTGGAAGTGTGGTGAGAAGGGTGGAGCCAGTGCGCCGCAATCTGTCATCCCTGTGGTGCTCTCACAAAAAGACATAGTGTTGGTCATGTCCTGAGTCATCCAAGTCAAAGATAGCTGAGGGAAATAAAGATAGAGTTCAAACTGTGTAACATCTCAAAGACTGCTGATATTGTGTGAAAGTCATATTTAGTTACTTTGTCTCATGATTTATTTTTAAAAGAAAAAGAATACATCTAACATTTAGTGATTAAGTGTAAGGTCTATGCAGCGTGGTCTCAGTTTGTGAAATAGTCATGACCTCTGATCTACCGATGAATGTCTCTGGATTCATATCTAGCAGTGGTTACTTTGTGATCCTGAATTCAGTTTTTCAACAGTGAGGTCTCATATATACTGATTTGTATCCATATACACAAAATTAATATTTTCCACTTATAAAAGTAAAAAAAAAAAGAGCAAATTATCTCATAGACCACTGCAAGAGCCACACACATAGCAGATTTTTACATATCATTTGTATCACTTTTTAATACATCATTAATGCAACATGCATTACTTGATTAGGCTTGGTTAGGTTTACGCATTAAAACAATTCAGGTTGTATTAGAATTTTAACACTATTAGGTTTACAAAGTGATCAGAGTTTGGATTAAAATAGTTGCTACTTCTTTTATAGCTTTGTTTTCTTGGTTACCATACTTTGTCAGGATAAAACACTTGCTGATGTTCAATATACTCTTAACAAAATACAATACTTACAAAGTTGTACTGGCTGTCTAAGAATTACTGTAAATCCTAAACAGTTAGTGCCAAACCTCTGCTAAACTCCTGGAATTAAAGCTGGAAGACTGCACTTCAATCACACATTGATTGTTTAATTAACCACTGTGGTGTTGTAAAGGGGCAAAATTACAAAACACGCACGAACGCATACACGCCATACAAACTAACTCTGGTTAGTGTAGTACCTCAACAAGAGCTACGCACAGTGATTATGGGCTAATCTATAATTCTATACCTAACAAAATAAATAAAAACCATATAAACTTTTAAAAACAGGCACAGCTCCACTCTAACAACCTTTTCTGGACGAGTAATACATACTAAAAAGAAAACAAGACAAAAAGACGCTTTAGCAAACTGAGTGAAACCATCACAACGCTCAGATCCGAGGGAAGTCAGACCAAAGGCAAACAAAACCGCTTGCTTCTTAAACTGCACCGCTAGGGTTATTACACTTTTTGCCCTTTGTGTCACTGCGGACGAGCGATTCACAGTATGCTTGTACACACTTTGAGGTTTGAGGTAAACAACACAATCCTATGTTAGGGCACTGCAGGCATGAGAGAAAGAAGAGATAGCGGTTTCAAATTTCTAGAAGTATTAGAACTGCCAGCGTTTGAAATATTGCACACGAGGTAAGACAACAGGGGAAAGACAAACTGAAAGGCAGACGGGAAAGAGAGGCAACACTGTATGTGCAGTACATCATCATGAGCCAGTGCAACAATCAAAGCCATTATAAGGTTTAATTGATTCCCACGTAAAAAAAACTCAACTATAAAAAATTACTTGACCTTGTAAATTCATATGAATATGTCAAAGAAAGTACAATGGCTGGTGATACTACTGTTGTAATGGAAAAAAATGCTGGTGTAATTTTACCTGAAACTGAAAAGACAAGAAGACTGCAAAAGCTGCATGTGTAGATGTTCAATATATTTTACTTTTCCACCACCTTATGTCTTTAGCTCTAACTGATACTATAATATCCATTAAGGTTATGGCCCCTGGAAGTCCCAGTCTATCATGCGGGCATGCCAGCAATCACTCTTCCAGCTGCTGAAAAAAATCAATCAAGGATGGCATCAATGGATGGAAAGCTCTATCTTTACCCCTTTATTTGATCAAAACACCCCCCCCTCCAAAAGAAACAAAACAAAACTATTTTGTATTTAGCCGGGTTTGATTTTTTCAAGTCAAGAGTGAAAGGGTGTCAAGGGTGTCCTCTAAGAAATGGCAGCCCTGAATCAAACACTGTATTAGGAGCCATGCTGAAGTGTTCTTGAGTAAATCTGAACTCCCATCTGTAGTGCTTTACTTTAGGGCTGCAGTCTTGTCATGAGCAGATGTTGGTGTTTACATTTTGTCACATGCTTAGCAGGAGCTGCAATATTTTCCTAACCACCTACATTTACTTTTAAACGGTTTTATCAAGACCCAAATAATCAGGATCTCCTCCTTTCTTGTTTTAAGTGTATCCAGCAAACACAATTTTAGGTGTAAGTAGATACAAGTGTTGTGAAACTATTAGGATTTACATAATCTACCAAAGTGGCTCCATATTGTAGTGGTTAACACATTTGCATTGCATATGAAAGATCCCTGGTTTGAGATTTGGAGGAGACACAAACCCAGCCCCTGGTGATCACAAGTTAGTGTACTCCCTGTGACGGTCCCAAGCCCGCATAAATAGAGTCGGACAGGGCATAGAGTGTAAAAGCTGAGCTAAATCAAAATATGCTGATCCATCTGCTGTGTTGAACGCTTGGGAAAAAAGGGAACAGCCGAGAGTATCTTCTAATATACTAAAGCCTATTCATAATTAAATGTTGCCTTTCACCAGCCTTCAGATGCTTCTATATCTAACAAACTATGAGATTTCATGGCTGTAAAATCTTCATTTATTGCAAAAAAAAACCCCTTCAGGTTTAGTCATCAAAACCACATGCCAGTAAAACCCTACCCGACTGCGGGATCAACACTGGTTAAGGGTATGAACCATCTCTCCTTTCAGCCCCTTATTCGTTATCTCATTTGCCTGAACGGGGATATGCCCCCACCCCCCACCCGCACATGCTGATTGTTTCTCATCTCAGCTGACACAGACCAGAGACCTTTATTTTTTTTCTCCCTCCACAGCTCAGACAAACTATGCGTGGGAAAACGGGGGGAAAGAGCTTGTCGTTTTACATATCTATTTTTGCCAGAGAGGCAGACAAGCAGCCCGGAATGTCAATGTGTGGCTCAGCAGCCTCTGACTGATGTGAGATCACAGTGATGGCTGCACACAGTGGTATAACGAACACACACATACAGACTTTGTCAGTGGGTGAGGTAGCAGGGTGCAACCACAGACAGCTTAGATAAGAGCAGGTCACCCAGATAGAGGAGAGCATGCTGTACAGATACACAAATATTGTCAACATAGAATATACTTTTACTGTCGAGTTACGCTTCTGTTACTGTCTACACAAAAGCATAGCCCTCACAAAAAAAACATTAACTTTAAGGGGGCTTAAATAAAAAAGATTCAGCTCCTAGACTGCATGCCATAATGTAATTTATGGACCTTTTTCAAAATGTTTTTTGAGGAGTATTTACAGACCAACACTCCAAACCAATGAGCGAGAAATTGGGGCCTAACTGGTGTCAACAACAGCCAAACACTGAAGTGCCTGATAAAGACAACTTTGGCATTTCATACTGTAGAAAAGGTCAGCACTATCTCATTTCTTTCTTATCTCTTTCTCTCCGTTTCAATTCAATTAAATTCAAATCAGCTTTATTGAAGTGACACAAGAATAGCTTGTTGCAGAAGCAGTATTGTATTGATTGAGATATAGTAATATAATGCTGACATGATGTACTGATGATGGATGTAAGAGGTAATAAAACAGCAAAGTCAATAAATTGTGATGCTTATAGCACAGAAGATGGACAACACATAACAAAAGTTTACAGTGAAGGTTAAGGCCTTCTCAGCTTTTTATGGGGCACTGTGATAATACTATTACTGCTATTGCGAGCTCTTTAAAATCAATTCCTCAGCGTGTATCTAAAGGCAGCATTCTTAGAAGACCATAAACAATTAAACAGAAGAAATAAAATAACTGCTGGAGTAACATAATAAATATTTTTGAATTCCAGTGTTTCATTTAGTTAATTGTAATATCCTCTCTCTGCAGACATACTGGATGAAATGCAGACAAACACCCCCACAACACGCTGCCTCTTTCCTGTTTACACAGTCTGCTGCTCATTGTTAAAAAGAGGTTGTCAGAGAGACAGAGAGGGGGGGGGGGGTAGAGAGGTAGAGAAAATAAAGAAAGGAGAGAAAGATATCAAGAGTATGGGTAGGAGGAAGATGAACAGACACAGAGTGGCAAGACCCTGCAGACAGGTGGGAAAAAGAGGGAAGTGAATGGTGGGTGGAATACACCAGCCTGTGAGGATCCTTGATCAGTTTATATGAGTGTTGTAGTAGTTGAAGGCCAAGTTGCCTCCCATGAGATTTAGAACGTGTAGAAAATATTAGCAGAGGAATATTTTATTTAATGGCGCATTAACACCATTGACAAAAATTTGCACAGAATGCAAATCCACATTCGTGTGAGTTGAATTGCAAAATAAATTATGTCTTTTGAGGGCAGCTGGAGTCGTACGATTATTGTCCATAATCCACAATGTCCATAATTATTTGGACAGTAGCACAAATCAAACAATCTAGATGTGACTTGAAATGCAGACGAGCTGTTTTTTCCTTCTACGACCCTCTTTTCTTGCCATCTTTCTGCTACTGTACATGCCAAAAGCTCTTTTAAATGCTTTCTGGGAAACTCTTATCTGGCCTTACTGTTCTTGAGTGTGACCAAGGGTTTGCACCATGCTGTAAACCTTCTGTATTTACAGTACATGAAGGCATCTCTGGATTACAGATTACAAGGACATCCCTATCTTCTTCAGTGTTCTTCACTTAGCTAGATGGTGGGAACTGGTTTAGAAGACAAATGAAATGCCAAATGCAACCTCAACACTTGGAATCAGCTCCACACCTTTCATCTCCTTAATTTGTCACATAATAACAAGTGAACAGACCTTGCCTGACCATGAAACTGCAAAACTTCACTTTACATTTGGTGTGAATGCACCAAAGAGAGAACAGGATTACTTGGAAGTTAGGGTTGCATGTAAGAACAAAAATGAAAGCCATAAATATTAACTGTTTCCAAAAGACAAACCAATAAAGATAATCTCATGCAGTGTTTCCCCACCAGGTAAACCCTTCCTGTCCAGGGAATGATGCCTGTCTCCTGGATAAAACTACCCACATTAACTACTCCTTCAAACAGTTTAAAAGCATTAAATGTGACATCATTATGCCATACAGGGTTAGGTTTAGGGTTACACTAAACAGAAGGCTCAGAAAAAAGGACTTGAGTGGAAAATTGTACTGGTAAAGTACCAATGCAAAAGCTGGAATCAAATTACAGATCAGCAGTTCAAAAAACACTTGATTTAAATTAACTGGCAATCACTACTTTTGGAAAATCCATACTGATTCAGTCTTGAATGCTGCTTCAAGTTCTAGTTTAATGGCTAAAAAACAATTATTGGTGAATGCTGTGTGTTGTGTAAGAATTAATCAGTCAGATTACATTGAAGGTATGATGCGCTAGGTTGTCAAGGCCTGTTTCCCAGCACACTGAGAAATAGACCAGTGCATCACAGACATGACATGTGGAATTACTGCAGACTGGGCCTTTGTTGCCTCCCCATAACTAATGTTTGGCTCTCTGTAGAATCTCATGGATTGGTGTGAATTTATTGATCTAAAGAAACCCATAGTTGCAGGGCTGGGTACTGCATATGAAACAATGCTATGAGAAATAATTTGGGGTTTGGGATTAGTATTGGATTTTTTTAAGAAATGTATTTCATATATTTGCATGGTCTTCAGAGTCTTTGGCAAGATAAAAGTATTATCTGGGCATAAAGTGGGCATCATATTAAAGGATTACCTGAATGCCAACTGTGATATTTCCAGGACAGGATTATGTTTGCATTGGGTTTCAGTTTGGCATGATGCAATCCCTCTCCCATGTCTACCTGTCTTTCTGGTAACAGTTAGAGACATCTTCCTCTGGCAAAGCCATCTGACTCCAGTCTGTAAGGCTTAAACAAGCCTGACTGGAAATAAGTGCAGGCTATACGGGATAGTCTGGGCAGCTCGATCAATTAGAACAGAGAGAGCAGCAGAGAGACACAGAGAAAGCAAGTGGTGGGTATGGCTTTCAGCAACCTTTAGAATTTGTATAAAATGTTAAGTGCATTTTAGAGAGCTTGCCAGCCTAAACATCCATCTACAATGAAACCATATCCCTCTAACAGGAACCATCCTATGACCCCAAACGTCCCCCATTAACCTCCTCATGCAGGATTGAAGATCTAGATTAAAGTTGGACCAGAGAGCTGAGAAGAAAACAAGATGTTTCTCTACCTCACTTATCTTTCTCTGTTTCTAAGAGAGATGAGTGGACAAAAAAATATTGAGCTCCGGGGGCTGAATCTTTGCCAAGTGACCTCATCTTTCTTCTATTACAGCTCTAACTCAGTTAATGAAAGAGAAAACGGAACAATCTGAAAACTTTTGAATTATAGGGTAATGTTTTCTGCTACAACACTGCCTGAAGAGCTAACTTATCCAGTTAGAAATACATGCAATTTTTAGGAGTAACAGCCATATCAGTATCTCTACATTATAGGATCATTTAGCCTGTTCCATTAATTCTAATAATTTTGCGAACATCGATCCAGCCCGTTTCTTACCTCGCCCACCAATAAGTGGAGGGAGGTTATGTTTTCAGTTTGTCTGCTAACTCATAAAATTATAAGCGGATTTTGATGAAAATGTCCTGAATTGTTGGGGGTGGTACAGTATAAGGAACAATTGTTTAAATTTTGGTGGTGATCCAGATTCAGATCCTGATCCCAATTTATTTAGCATATTTAGATACATTTTTTTCATTGGTGAGTGAATATCGCACACTTTTGTACGTGTCAACAGACTTGAACTAAACTAAAAACCTATATATGTCCCAATCATTTTCACAGTCACTTATTACAGAATTACAGAGGTGGCTCAGAGCTGACCCACTGTGAAATCAGCAGGTGCTTTAGGTCTCTCTGGTTGACATTTTCAACAATTTATGCATACTTTCCTTATGTCCACAGTTCTGCAGCCATACAGTGTACAAGCAGCACCTCACCTCTTTATATTTTGCTTGGAGCATAAGAAAAAGGTGCAATTATAACATGTACAAACATGAATGAAATACTTTATATGCGCTAACAGTTGGTATCATTGTCATGGTAAAAAAATAAAGCCTTTGTCAATCAGATGCTTTCCCAATTGCTTGGCACAGTTGATCAAAATCTGACATTTATGGCTTCGTAACTCCATCAATCTTGACAATATCCCCAATACCACTGGCTGAAACACAGCCCCAAACTACTGTGTTATGCTGAGAACTGTAAACACTCAGTGTTGTACCTTTCTCTTGACATCATCTCCTAACACATTGTCTATGAAAATAAATAAAATTGATTTAATGACAGCACTGGTTAGCCACAACATTGGTTCATCACTTGAGTTGGGTGCCTTTCTGTACCTGAATGATTCATGCTTGAAAGCTAAGTGGTTTAACAAACAAAACAAACATTTCTCTGAAAATTGTTGGTTAAGAAAAACATAGACAGACCTATAGAAAGCCTGGGGAACTATAGCTCCAGAGCACTTTAAATAAGATAAAAAATAAAATCGGGCTCCTTGGACACAACAAACAAGGTGATGAGCCTGCACCCATCATGACTGTCAGGCTACTTCATGGAGATCCTTGCAGACTCTGACAGCGTTAAACAAGTGAAATAGCAAATGCACAACTTCAAGTGGTCACAAACAGAAAAGTAGCCACGAGCATGCTACGTGCCCTGTGTGTGCAACAGAAACAGTCTTGGAACTTTTTGATTGCAACTTGTAGTGAAAAAAACCCCACTATGCAGTAATATTAAGAGTGTTATTTAAACAACAAGAAGCATTTCATTTGAGTGATATGTGGAAGTATGTGACATCTACAAATGACCCAATCAGCAAAGCAATATTGTAGTTCTTCCACAGATAATGCATCTTCTGCTTTAGCTTGTCACTTTAGTGGCTACTTTGGGGAGAGTTTAAAATGTCAGCATTGTGCTGGTCAGTCTCGGTTTGTAACATTTTCTTTTCCATTTGAACGTGTCAGGTTGGATTTTCCTAAATGACTCATTCAAAGGTTCATGACCATGTCCAGACAACACAGAGCAAGATGCATTTTTTTCCAGTAACGTCAAAAAATGATAACACCATATGTACTATAGACTAGGACACAATGTTTGGGATTATATCTCATTTTGCGTGTGTGAGTGTCTATGTGTGTGTGTGCGCTTCTTTCCTTGGTTTTCTATCTGACCACAGAGAGGGTGACAAATGGATGTGTCAGAGCTTGATGGAGCACTGCGATTGCTCTGCTAGGCACAAAGCTATTACAAGACTATATAGACAGCCCCAAAGAAAAATCCTGTTTCAATCAACCACACATAATCTGGGAGACAAAGAAAGATGTTCAACAGTTGATAGAGAGAGTCAGGCTCTCTTCCTAAAGAACGCTTTCTGCAAGAAATGTTAAATCTGTTAGAATCTGAAAATATTTAGTTTTCGTCAGGCTAGCAGAAAACCATTTGCAGAGCAGTGAAGTATATACTATTTTCCATCAGAATACTATGAACATGCAAATCAAGCACCCAAAGAATGTACAATGACATTAAACGTGGAAAATAATTTATTTATTTTTTTTTTTGTCTGCAACATGTTTGAAAAATCTCTGTAGCTTCGAAAAAGGTTTCTTCATTTTTGTTTAAAATAGGGTCAGAGAAATGTTTGCCTCATAGTGAGCTGAATGTTTCACCTGCGGGTAGAGCAATTATTTTACCCATAGTACAGTATTTCACTAGAAAGCCATGCCATTGTAATACATGTAGAGAGTGATTTGCTGTTGGCTTGGTGAAATAACCAAAGCCTTCCCTTAAGAAAAAAACAAAAAACAAAAAACAGTGTCTATATAGGTGCACATGTTGCTCTGAAACCTGTCTATATTGTTCAGCATTGACAGGTCCTGTGCTGATGCTCAGGTTGCCATTCTTTATGCTCTACTGCAGCCCTATACGATCGCTGGTGCTGACTTTTGAACTATATGTCTGGAGGACACAGTATCCACGAGTCCTGTAAAGAATTTCATATTCAGACTCGTCAAACCAAAGAACAGTTTTCCGCCTAGAGAAGACAGTAGAGTTTTTTTTTTCAGGTTATGGTTTGTTCTTTGCTTGGTAGAGTTATAACTTGCATTTTCTGCTGCAACAACCTGTGTTCACTGACAGTGGTTTCTGGAATGAGCCCTGAGGCCACACAATGATTTCTGCTACAAGAGTTAATGTAGGACTTCTTATGGTTTGAAAATATACAGCATATAATTTAACAGGATTAGATACATGAAGCTTTTTGACAGAAAATACATGTTTTTATAACCTCACCTCCAAAAAGGGTTGTGTAAAATGTAAATAAATACAGGATGCAATGATTTATGCCACGCACCCATATTTCATTCACAATATGACAGAAAATACATCAAATTTTTGAACTGAGACATTTTACGGTTTCATGAAAAATATGTTTGCATCTAATTAGGTTAATTGCCAAAAGTTCAACAATATGACTGGATATAACATGAGGATATTACAGAGACAGAGTTTCTCAGAAGTAAAAATGGGCAGTGGTTTATCAATCTGCCCAAAAAAAAAAAAAAAAAAAAAAAAAAAAAAATTAAAAAAAAAGAAAA
>VUQK01042938.1:117808-135707 GCA_015106715.1 Bujurquina vittata
AACCTGTAAAGGATGACTCCATATTATCTCGATATACAGGTACTGTTACTGATTAAGTCAGACTTTTTTTTAACAAGATTTGACAAGATTGTTAGGTTAACTGCATCTAATATTCTGCTGAGTTACAGAGAATAGTTTTCTGTCTATGCCAGAACAAAGACATAATTTGTCAGAAATCTAGGGTCCCCAAGCACCTAACTGTCTTTACTAGCCAGATGGTAGCACTATAATGAGCATATAACTGCATCCAATGTTCATTAGCCTTAAAAGTCATTCAAAATATGCAGCCAGATGTGTGGGCTTGCCCGGCTGGTTGGCTTTGGGTTATCCTAAAATTTCCACTTTTCCATTACTAAAGTATTCAAAATATTAATCTAAACTTCACATTGATAATTAAACTTGCATTAAACTTGCAGTATCACACTACTGTCTCTTCACCTGGTGGGCTCATCAAAGAACATGACTGGAGGATTGTTGACTAGTTCGAGGGCAATGGCCAGACGTTTACACTGACCACCTGATAGTGAGCTGGTACGAGTGTGGGCACAGTCGAGAAGCCCTAAAGCGGTCAGAATCTCATTAACCTGAACAGAGAACAGGAAAGAGAAAGGTACACTGTTTATCAAACAGCAAACAAAAAAAATTTTGCTTTATATTTGGATGCCTGTTTAGGCAATGGGTAACCAAGAAAAACATGAAAATGCTAAGCAAGAATAAGAAGGATGTTACAAAATAGATGGAAAGTAAGTAATACAAATATTCAATCACAGATAACTGCAGGTACAGTGAGTTGATTTTTTTCAGTGAGAGTGAGTCACTTTGCAGAGCTGATGGGAACTGCAGGGTTGACATTTCCTTCCTTTAAGAAAATAAATGGATAGAGAAGCCTGGCCTCTTTCCATACAATTTTGTTAAAGGCATGCACTCCCTCTATTGTGCTTGCCTAATTTTAATGTACTTGTTTGGAAAAAAATAATGCACCAAAATGCAAGCATGCACTGTAAGATAAAGTCTAAAACAACCACTGATTTGAAATGCACCCCACAAAAAACAATATCAGGTGAGTGACATTCAAGGTGAGTGACATTCAAAAGAACCAAGTACCTGGAACCAGGACACATTTAATTCAAAGCGGTTAGGTGTGTCAACAGAAAGTGGCAACTCTCCATATTAACTGTGACAGCAGTGCAGCGTATAAGGTCACAGTTTAGTATAATTGTTTTTCCTGCGTATGTTAAATAATTTAAAAATAGTATAATTTGTACGTAGGCAGCATAGTGGTGTGATGGTTAGCACCGTTGCCTCACAGTCTGAATAACACCGGGTTCGATTCCACCTTGGCCCGGCCTCACTCTCACTGTGTGGAGTTTGCATATTCTCCCCGTGTCTGCGTGGGTTTCCTCCGGGTCCAAAGACATGCACTTACTGCGGTTAGGTTAATTGGCTAATCTAACTTGCCCATAGGTGTGAATGAGAGCATGGACGTGAGTGTGAATGGTTGTCTGTGACTCTGTGTTGGCCCTGTGACAGGCTGGCGACCTGTCCAGGGTGTACCCTACCTCTCACCCTATGGCAGCTGGGATAGGCTCCAGCGACCCTGAAAAGGATAAGCGAATGGATGGATGGTATAATTTGTTCTCTCACCAATTGTTTCTTCACATCCATTGTTTCATCCAGCTTTAAGTTGGCTGAAACCTGCAGTAAAGAGAACATACATTTCATAAATGGGTAATTAAAAGCTACTGATCACCTGTGAAGTCTGAACTTATCAACTTAACAAAAATAAACATTTTCAGATGCAACACTCATAGCAACGTTTTAAGATAAAACTGTGCTCAGAAGCTGAGTTGAAATTTCCAGAAATAGCTCACCATCATGGCCTCCCTGGCAGTGAGGTGTGGCAGCAGCATATCTTCCTGCATGATGTAGCAGGACATTTTTCTGAAGGTCCTCAGTTCCCTGGGTTTCCCATTTACCAGGATCTCACCCTTCATCCCTGCTTCCCTAAGTAGCATGAAGGACACATACCGAACATTTCAACTGGCTAGACAGATTCCTACACCAGTTATGCTGTGCTGAGTAAAATACATTAGCTTTTGTTTGCATCACAAAGCCTTGTCTCATTTTAATTGTGAAGTAATTGCTATCATTTTACATAATTCTGACACCTTGCTTACCTGTATCCTGCTAGAATATTCATTAGGGTGGACTTCCCTGCCCCTGAAGGCCCCATGATTCCGATAAGCTCCCTACTGCAGAACCTTCCTGACAGGCACTTTAATAAGGCTTTGAAACCTGGAAATAAATGACAAAGCATTCATGGCAATAAACAACAATATAATAGTATGTGCAACATACTTTATGCTAGCATAATAGAAAATATTAATATTAACTGGTAACAGCTAAGGCTAAAAGAGCCACATGGAAATTTAACAAAAAAGCTCATCTCTCTCTCTCTATACATACACACACACACACACACACACACACACACACACATCTCCTACTCGACCAAAGGAGTTTGCATGTAAGAGCAAGTGATAATTCTTCAGTAATATTGCTACAGACTTGCTAGCTTCATTTTGTAACAGCAGCTCCAAATATTCACATTACAAAAACAAAAACATGCTCTCTGTCTGTCTGCTGCTTCAAATCCACCTGAAGAGAGGCCAGACTTCTGCAAAATTAATCACAGCTTTATGCAAACAAATAATTCAGACTCATGGCCTTGCCTGATGCAATACAGACATATCAGCTTCACCGAGCAGGTTTTGTATCCAAAGCGAAGTCTGTTTGAATTAAAGGATTTGGATTCATTAGAGAAGTGGACACAGTTAGCACAGTAGCCAGCCTGTAAGATAACCAGTCAGCCAACCAGTTATCTCCCTGGGCATATGCTGTGTCCACTGCTCCAGAGCCCCGCTGTCAAAGCCATTGTGAATTGTAATGATCACAGTGCAACCCAGGCGCTCAAAACGCACACACATGTGCATACACACACACAGACACACACACACACTCTCCAGTCTTTGCTCCAGGGGTCCTGACAAAACAGGAGACGGCAGGGACTCGTCAGAAGACAGCGCTGCCGGTGCGCTCCACCTGCTCACTGATTCTTACGCCTGGAGGAGCCTGAAGGCATTGCCATCACACACCCTCCCTGTACATGGCACACACACTCACACAAATACACAAATCGATAGACAGACACAGATGCCAACACACTTATACATAGATCCACAATGCACATATACACCCAGCTTTTGATTACCTCCCACCTTTATTTCTTCTTAGCATCCTTTCCCTCGTGCTCCCTCCAATCCGACCCTATCCATATCCTGTTGTTTGTCCTCCGCCCTCCCCCTCCACCTTGCCCCCAACTGCAGAATGCATGAAACACACACACACACACACACACACACACACACACACACACACACACACACACACACACACACACACCCTAACCTGTCAGGTAACATCAGAGAAGGGGAGAGCTGAAGAGACGTGACAGCATGCTGAAGGAATGGAGTGCCAGGAACACAGACCTCTCTCTGTTCACCTCTGCTGTGCTGGAACACAACGAGCTCCAGCCCCTCACCTTTGTTAAGGATCAGACCTGTTTGGAGAGTGCTGGAGAACCTCCAACAGTCAGAGGAGCGAAGACACGCTGAGGAAAGGAGGTATTAGAGAGGAAGTTGTTGAGAGGAAGTTCTGATAATCAATAGGCGCAGGGAGTGAGTTGGAGAAGAAGAAACAAAGGCAGAAAAAAGGAAAGAAAGCATTAGATAGGGAGGGCCAACACATGCTGCCCGAAGGCCTTTTCACTATCCATCAAATTCAGCAAGTTGGCCTGAAAGCTTGCAGCTGCCATATGTGGTGAACCATTCACACAGCGAAGTCCAACAAGTCAGCAACAGCCCCTGCAGATGATTTGTTAGGAAAATAAATCCACTGTGAAAAACTTCAACGCTGTTAGAAAGAGAAAAACCTAATGAAGCTCCACTTTACATTTCTTGGCTGACATTATGTCACAATGTTTCATTTCAGAGGCTGAGAGTGGAGCCTACATATATATTTCTTCACGGTATCTCACACTGGATCAAATAATAGTTCAATTCTTGTTCAGTGCGTCAATATTCAAAAAGCACACAGAAATCAATTTGAGTCACTGCTGCACGCAGCACCCGATATTTATTTAGTCTTAGCAACCTGAGGCTCCAGCTAAAATACTGTTGGCAGTCTGGGAAGTTAAAAGGGGCTAATGGAACATCATAAAATGATCTCACTTTTTCAAATAATAAAAAAATCAAGTTTGAACTAACTGGAGCTGGACTGTAGTTTGTTTTAGTCACATGCTATCCCTATGAGTGACACACACACACACACACACACACACACACACACACACACACACACACACACACACACACACACACACACACACACACACACACATTAATCACATTCAAATGTTTCAGCACTGAGGATGCAGTGCTCCATGTGCACCACTGCTCACAGAGCAGCTATGGGCAGGTGCCTTTTCTTAGTGCCATGCTTTCTTGCATGGAAATAATAGAAGTATAAAATAGACACAGTTGTACAACACTCTGCGATACCCAGTTAAATATGCTCCTTTTAAGGATGAAGTTTTTATAAATCTAGTAACAACCTCATCTGTTGCCCTATAGACTCAAGCATGCCATATTTCCACAAACTGCTGATTCAGGATCTTGATTTCCCATTTTTCACCACTTTGCTCTCAAGGTATCTATTCCACAAAAAACACTGGCCACGCCACAAATTCACACAAAATCTTTTGAACTCAATAACACAAGAACAATCTCAACTAGAACGATCAGATTTGCATCATAGTTCAAGCTAAAACCATCAAACTCCACACACCTGGTCACTGACTTTACTATAACAGCATTTGTGTAATGTTCCTGCACTTCTGTTGCTGCTAAAAGTACATTTGTTGTTGCTATGTTTTAGTCCTTTTGTGTTATTATTTTGTTTCATTTGTGTTTCTCATCAGTTTTTATCAATAAATTTGACATTAAATGAAACCCACTACTGAATTCAGAATAATTTAAGAAAGAGGTGCCTGGTACTGTAAATAAATTGCCAACTAATTCCTGGGATGCACTTCAGAGATTAGCATATCTAATTGTGTATTTAACCATGTAGTCCACGGTAAAGAATGCACTGCATAAAAACTAACAGGGTTGACCAAATGACTCTCAATACCTTTGGATCCATTTGCAACAGATCAATTGCCATTGACCCCATGACAAATTGATGACATTTCTAGTGCACAAATTATTCTTGGCAAGATTGTAGCCTCTCTTGAGGGGATTATGAACAAAAAAAATGTTCATACTGAAGATCTTTTGTGATAAACCAACTATTTCTTTTTTGCTCCTGAGAAATGATGGTTGATGTCCACATGCAATCTCTTTTTCCATGTCTGAAGGATACCTGCACAAAATGCCTGGTCATCAGTACAAAAAAATGCCACTATTTATGCGTCCAAACCACACTGCATACAATATTCAATATATTCATGCAAGGAGAATGAATTAGTAATATGTGTGCATGTGCCGGCCTTGGGAAAACATCCCCTCTTTATAATTAAGCCAGTGGCAGACTCAAGCAAGCCGCAGTGCAAACCTCTGTATCTTTTCCTGGTTGAAGGGGGAATGTTGAAAGCTATTGTAACTAATTGGTTCCCCTGCCTCCTTTTTGTCATGGGAGTGACACAACAATCAACAGCCTCCATCATCTCCTCCAGAATTGAGAAGTGAAACAACAGGGTGGTTGTCCCATGTCACACCAAACAGACTGTCAGTCAAGAATTAGTGAAGACTGATGTTGGGCACTAGTCGCTTATTTCCATTGCCTCTTCTCCCACTCTCTTCTTTTTGTTTGGGCTTGAGCCACAGCCATCAAGCTTCATAAAAGCAAATTGTGATCACGTCTGTCGGTTGTTTCTGCTCATTGTAAGCACTGGATTAACTTCCCGCACTTTGCAAATGCTCCTTTTTTTGTCGAATGTTGCTTCACGTTTTTACCTTATTTACTTTGAGCGAGCACTCCAGCGTTTGTATTAAAGGAAAAGCCCTCCACGCAAATTTGATGGGCAGTTTGCAAGTTAGAGAACTCCACTTGAACGCTAACTACCCATTTCTAGTGTTAGTTATCCTCTGTGCTCACAAGAGCAATTTTCACCAAGGAGGAGGAGAATGATTTTGCTTCATCAGGAAGAAGTGGATCTTCTAAAAACAGTCATTTTGTTACCTGCATCTTCCCCCCTTCTGCCTTTACATCTCGACAGACAGCTGCAGGCTGATTCTCTCTATGAAGTGCCTCTCTAAACTTACATCATGCATTGTTTCGCCCGCTGGTATGCTTTACGGGCTCTTGGCCCATTCAGGTGCTGGATTGAGTGCGTGTAGGTTAGTGGGTGGGCAGCAGAAGTGGGTTCTTGGTGAGGGGCAGTAAATGCTGAAATTCCTAATAGAAGGTAATTGAAATGAGCACTTGTAAGCCGTTGGCTGGCGTTTTCCTCGTGCGCAGTGAAGGGCTGCGATAATCATGTGCTAGACTCTGCTGTACTCTACATGCAGTGCTTATTAGTGGATGCTACGCATTATATAGGTGTACATTTATCCACAACAGCAAAAAGAAACAGCTCATGAGCTCACTCAGATAACTCTCAGGGATTTTTCTCAGATGTTGCAGCGAGCATTTGTCACTGGTGGGCAGAAAGCAAAAGCCTTGAAAAGTTTTACTGAAATGTCACAAAATTTGATGAGTAGGCTGCTCGAGTGTGTTAAGGGGATGTGCTTACAGAAAGAGAAGGAATACTGAAGTGGAGACTCTTTCTGTCTGCCTTCTCTTGCTGTTTCTGTCCTTGGCTCTCAGGACAAATACTACCCTTACCCTCAGCTACTTTTTCCACCCCTATACAGAGTCGAGCAGTCATTACAAGCTTTCAGCAGACGCTTCATGCAAGACAAGGCCTTGTTCCATTTGTTCAAGTTGAAAAGCATAAAGTAGACAATTCTCAGAATATGAGGTATTGTAACTACAATGACTGACATGTTGTCAGGAGAGTGGTGAAATGGTCAGAAAATTGTGCTCTGTGGAAAAATAATGCTTCCATTGTGTTGCGCAAGGCGACACAAGCACAGGGGCAACCTTGGGATAAGAACGGCTTGATTTTAGAAAGTGGAAGAGAAAAAACAAAGCAAAACAAAAGGAGACGAGCGATGGAGGATGCGTCTGAGAGGTACAATGTGCTGGCTGAGGTCACATGATCCAGTTGTGATAATCCACACATTTAAATGGCTAGGCAGCTACAGAGCTGAAATCCTATAGCCGTGCACTTCACTCAATCAGTCACAATATCTTGCTTGAGCAAACACAACCTGCGGTGCTGCCGCTTAACACCGGGATAATGATCAGATTAAACGCTTGACAGGTGAGAGCTGGACTAATGCCAGGCAATGGGAGCCGTTTGTGGCCCTATCAACTGTGGAAGAACAAGGGAGGAGTGCCCCACTGGCTACAAATGGGGAGGGGGGGGGTGTCAGGAAATGTGGGGGATAGAGAAATATTGGAAGCATCCCAATCCCAAAAGCAGCTGGTGATTCAACAGTTTCTATTATGAAATTCCATTACATCCCCCCACCTGTTTTTGTCTATCCCTGCATCTGTTTCTCTGCTCATGTTGCATGTTATCAATACACTCAATCACTCCTCTCCTTGTAATCAGCTGCTCTCTCCATCTTCCTCACTTTCACTCAAACAAAATGATTGCTCAGCAGAAGTCTTTCTCGCTGAAGAACATTTCAGTTTTGCTTCAGTCGCGCTTGCATCTACTCACCAAAGCCAAGGAAGAAATAAACAGAAGGAGGTAAGGATTTAAACAGCCAAGGAAGAAATAAACAGAAGGAGGTAAGGATTTAAAAACACACACACACACACACACACACACTGAGGAGATGTCTTTGTCAGCAAGCGAAAGACATGAGTGGGCCGGCGCGCTAATCATCGATCGGATGATTAAGGCAGATGAGGAGGGCTTTTTCCCTTAGTGAAGGATCTGATTGTTGGTCTCCTCCCGCCTGGTGTCCAGGGAGCATGCCGGCGGCAGCAGCTCAGGATCAATACACTCAATCACTGCTGAGAGGGCCAGCGTCAGTCACACTGTGCCAGACTATTAGAACCAAGTAGGCAGACAGTGAATAAGTCCATGCTTCCCTGGTCCCACCTCACACTGAAGGGGGAAGCAATGAAGTAGCTGGTTGGCTGGCTGGAATGTGTCTGTGTGTGTGTGTGTGTGCACCAGTGTGTGTCTCTGCATGCCTGCATAGGTATGTTTGTGTGTATGAGTGTATGGGTACAGTTGTCAGATGTGTTTCTGTTGAAGAACTAGTGCAACATTTTGGGGATTTTTTTTTCCAAGAGTTAGACGCGAAGATTGATGCTGCTATTGTTTCTTAATCAAATATAAGGAGTCATAGTCAAGACATAACAAGCTTATACTGGAAGGCAGTGGTCTGGCCTTCCAATAACAAGTAACAAAAGTCACCTATTAGCATCTCTAAAGCTCATTGACATTCTAATCTACCCAAATGTTCGCCAGAACTTCACATTTGTTCAACATAATTTTATAAAATTGCGTATTCTTAATATGAACTATGGCAACTAGGACTGACTTACCCATCTCCAAGGCAGTGATACAACCAACATAGAGTCTCAAGCCTTTTGGGGTATTGATAGGATAGTTTCTACTTGCTATCTCACATGGAGCCACTGCCAATCCTCCCATGCTTGGTATCGATCCTGACATGGTAAAACTTGGTTTCAGATAGCAATCAAATTTTATGGTTTTACCCTCTTCAAGTCTGCATACTGTGGTTTGAATAATGTGTGGTTCGAACTAGCCTTGAAAAACAATAATGTGATCAAATGTTCTCTCGATCTCCATGAACAAACTCTACAATCCTATTTCTGTATTTCCAATGTTTGAGTGCTGTACAAACTGTAAATAAAAGCAAAATGCATTGCAAAGAATTTAACCACTATATATTGAAAATTGTACAAAAGCAGTATGCTGTATGTTATTTTAGTTATGTTAATAATTTAGTATGTTAATATCATCCCCCCCCCACTGTATTTCATCACCTTGTCACCTCTTCTTTTAATAACATGATAAGTGTTTGAGATCTGAGGAGATCAGTTAACTATCAGTTCTGAATGCAAACCGTTTTCCCATTACGGCTTGCTTTTATGATTTAGCTGCTTAACAATTCAAGGATCCTTTTGTTATATTTCTGTTTTATTTCTTAATGTTGTAACTTTGAGACAGGTCTAGATAGAGTCATTTTGGCACTCTGATCTTATAATATATTGTTGGAGCACATGCAGAATGTGATCCTCCTAAAAAAAAGCAGCTTTTCTGAAACAGATGTCACCTGGATAGCATCATAAGATCCTCTAATGCTTGTTTTAACAATATAACAAAGCACAGTGGTACGTTCAATATCTGTGATGGTATTTTCAATACCTTGTCTGCTGGCTTTTTGACTACCGTTCATGACTTCAGAAAAAGTAAATACATTTTATTGACATTTCAGACCACCAGACAGTTTTCCACATTACATCAGCCCATTTGAAATTAGCTTAGTCAAAATAAGATGGTAGTATTGCTCGATCTCTTTACGCATACAGTTGTGGTCAGACATTTACGTCTACTGGTCATGTGGGCTTTTAATGATTTATTTAAACAGTTTTACAGGGTCTTTAATGGTTAAATATTTTAATAAATGGTAAATGGACTCATTCTTACTGTACATAGCACTTTTCTGCTCTACTTTCAGGACTCAAAGTGCTTTATACAACATGCCTCATTTACCCATTCACACAAGCAGTTCTTCCTATGGCTAAGTGCTGTCTATCTAACATTCACAAACATCCACACTCCGATGGTTGCATCGGAAAGCGATTCGGGTTCAGTATTTTGCTCTAGGATACTTTGGCATGCAGACTGGAGCAGCCAGTGATTGAAGCACCAAACTTCCAATTAGTAGGTGACCTGCTCTATCTCCTGAGCTACAACGGCCCAAATGGGGTTCAACGGGGTACCCACGCCTCTCAGCAAAGGGTAGACACACGCAGACCCACTCAGGGGGGCACAGGCGCACATGTAAGGGCATCCCAGACCTGTTATTGTTCAATATCACATGGCTGAATACCACTTTTCCTTTTATGAAGCTGCACTCGGACCGCACGGGGTCAAGCGAGTTAGCATGTCGGAGTCTTGTTTGTTATCGGAATCAACCAGACAACTTGCTCCACCAACTAATAACGGCCATGCACCACCACCGTCAGTGGTGCTGATGGTTCCACAGTGGCCTATTAAGTTCTTGTTAATGATAATGATTGACTCCAACTGGCAGATTCTCTTTGCATTCATGAAAAGGATTTGTTTGACAGCACTCATTGGATTGACCAGCACTCTGAACAATGGTAAAAGTCCAAGAAACTCAGTTTTATGGTCAGATGACAAAGATTGAGCTATTTCCCCACAGTGACAAGTGGTATGCTTGGAGGAGTAAAGGTCAGGCTTTCAAACCTAAGAATAAGTGTCAAACATGGTGGTGATGGCATCATGCTCTTGGGTGGTTTTGCTGCCTGTGGCACTGGTACATTTCACAATGAAGAAGAGGAACTACCTCCAAATTCTTCAACTTCATCTTAAATAAACAGATAGACAGTAAACCCGGACCCGGACACAACTTAGTGTCTCAACAGGGCAAAGATTGCAGAGGCACACCAAAGCTGTTTTCTAAAGCAGGCTGATATTAAACTTCTGGGATGACCTTCCCGAAGCCCCACATAGCCCAAAGTTGTGGACAATGTTTTAAAGCCCAGATGAGTATATGTAAAATATGCAAAACAATCACATGTAGAACTTTTAAGTGTTAAAAAATATAATAAATCAACTTTGAGGATTTTGATGTCCAGTAAAGAGTACACGTGCTCTAAAGCATGTGCATGTATATGAACTGAACAATTACTTTTACACATATGGAGTAAACAATGCAAACACAATGTTTACAGTTTGAACAATTATGTGAAGAAATGTGTGCTGTAATAATCAGAAACCAAGGGCAGCAAGGTGGTGCAGTGGTTAGCATTTCTTCCTGTTAAAAGGGAGTTTTTCCTTCCCACTGTCGCCACGTGCTTGCTCATGAGGGGTCGTTTTGACTGTTGGGTTTTCTCTATAATGATTACAGGGTCTTTACATTACAACATACTGTAAAACGCCTTAGGGCGACTGTTTGCTGTGATTTGGCGCTACATAAATACAACTGTATTGAATTGAATTGAAGACAATTACATAAAAAATATTTTAAAACGTCATAAAAAGAAAAATGCAATGTGTAATACATCTGCTCCTTGAAACCCTTGTGCATGAACAGAAAAAGCCTCCTTCCCTTATGGAGACTTTAGCCTATCTGGCAAATGAAAGACTTCCTAACACCATAAGAAAGGAGGAGAAGAGGGGACAACACTTGTCAGACAGCTGTGTCCCTGACAGACAATAGATGGCCTGGGTCCATCTGGATGCAGCAGCCCTGGACCCACATGATGTATACATCTTCACCAATGGATTCCATCAATCCCTCCCTCCCCATGGTGACCGGGGGTGTCACCTAGCCCACCACCAGAGCCCTTAATCTATTGAAAAGACAGAAAGAGATTAATCTGGATATAAACAGGTAATTGGTTCAAAATGTTTCACATTTTTTTGCAGATGTGGTTTCTTTTTCCTCCAGTCCGACCACTTTTCCTGCCTCCACTGTAGGCAGGAGAATAGATTAAGAAATTCAATTTAAAAAAGTGCTCATGATCAGATGTTCCTCCATTTGACAGAACACAGCAAATCAATGAGAGGAAGAAAGAGGCTGTCCCAAAAGTGAATGCAAAATAGTAGTTTTTAACATTGTTTTGCCCACAAGGTTTTCAAAGGTTTTTCTTTTAATAGATACTTAAGACTATAAAATAATTTGTCCTGTAATAAAAGGTAAAACTCAAGAAAACTTCAACAAAAAAATATTTTTTTAATTTTTGACCTGTAGTTACATAAAAGACATTTGAGAGCGTAAATGGAAAAAAAAATATTCAGAAATGTGTGACAGCTGCTTTCCGGTTGTTATACCAAAGTCTGTGAGGACTCAGGCAAAGCTGCCAAGTGAGTCCACCATACTGTGCACCCCCCACCCACATAAAAACTAATTCAGTCATACCTTAAAAGCTACAGACCCCTCTAGACCTCCTTAAGAGGTTTTCCTTCATGTTACATAGAGTATACAGTAGTAGTTTGGATTCACTTGCCCGGTGTCCAAACCTTTGACTGGTTCTGGATATATTTTTATTTTTTTGAATAACAATAAACAAATAGAAATACATTATTTTGCACACATTTCTGAATGTTTTCCCTGGTATTCCATCATCAGCAACAGAAGGACGAGCTCAAAAGTTATGTGTTCTCTCTCTTTTGATCACCTTATCCAACCACTAAACATTCAGTTTAAATCAGAGTGCAACACTTTACACCTGCCTAACAAGCTACTGTTTCAATCAAAACCCAGCAAAAAAATGTATGTCCAGTGAAACAGTTTTTACTCTAAAACGTTAAACTGACTGAACAAAAACCTGCCAAAACACACTCAAAAAATGAAATCTCACTTTTGTTTGTTTCAAAGAATCCTCTTAGTTTTTTTTTAAATGTACTTGAATAGCTTCTGTTATTTCAGCAACATACTGACTTACTTCATATAGTTTGGTAGAATCAGTTGACAAATCCAACAAAATAAAAACTTTTTGAGTGCCTAGTATTTTGTTGCAATGATACAAAGGACTCAGTTAAACTTAATCTCATTTATTCAGTAAATCCAACTAAATGGAATTCTTTAAAACCACTTTTTTTTTGAGTGCAACTGAATGCATACAAAAAAAGAGACGTGCCAGAGCTGAGAGTGTGATTGTGGATGAGTGTCGCTGAGTGAGTGGACTCGACTCAGAGAGGTTACACTTGGTCACGGCTGACTTATTTCTAATATTGCCTTACTTTTTTTTTAAAGAAAAATCAGTTAAATGAGCTTATTTTTAGATAAATGGAATCAAACCAGGTCCCAAAAACTAATAGTTGGTTTTGCTTGATGCCTATTAGTCATTTTTACATTAATGTGATTTCTCAAATTTGAAAACTTCCAGCAAAAAACAGGAAACTTTATCTATCTGTTCACCTGGTGTTTTAAATAGTATTTAAATTTTCATATTATCCTTTAAAAGACCCTAGTTGAGTGTTTACAGCATCCCTTCCTAATCTTCTCTTTAAAAAAAAAAGAAAAAATCACAGGCAACCTTGTCAGGCAAGCAGTGGCGATGCAAAGAGAAATTGGAAGAATGGCCTTGCTACAGCACCATTCTGAATATGTTAACAGCGCCGCTTCCCTTGAACTGTCACAACTTGAAAATCCACCGTGTTAAGAGCTTCACACGCAGGCAGCCATGAATATCCGCTAGTTTCCATAGACTTAGCCGCGGAGGCTCTTAAAAAGCACTTGTTGTAATACATGACCAATTTCCCGGCAGCGAGTGCAGGGGAGTATTAACATCTCCTCAGCCTGGTTCGGCTTTAATGTGATGGAGATGTTATTAGAGCCATCACAGGCCAAAATGAATGGCCAGTGGAAGCACCACAGCAGGTGGGGGGAGGGGGGGGAGTGCAGCATCGACCTTCGCCTCGCCAAGGACAAGGACACTTGTGCTCATAAAAAGGGGTGGTCCAATTGTTCACACTAGCCATGACTGCTGAGCCAAGCCTTGGAGTCAGGCTTCCATGTCCATATGCCCAGTTAGTCAGCTCATATTTCACAGCTTTTTTTTTTAAATTTACATTTGTATTTATCATAGCTCAGTCAGTCCAGCTTTTAATGATCACAAGGTTTTTAATTTGTCTCTTTGTTGTATAAATACATCAATAAATGGCAACAACCCAAGGATAAAATGTTTGAAAGTGTGTGATTAATTATAGAGGACACCACTATTGTGAATCATTCTCTAATTATCTAATCATAAAAGTTTAGAATCAAGTCATTTCATTTTGATGTACAGGTATTTAGAAATGTTCATTACTATATACCGCTATGTATGTGGATTATTATGTGAGTTCGCAGTTTATCTTGTAAAATAAATTAGCTTTAATATTTCTGGCAAGCCCTGTGATTAATTTCGCTGTCCCACATTGTTGTGGCAAGCAATTCTCCCTGTGACAAGAGGTGCTCTCGTCTTTGAACAGTTATCCTGCCTCCCTGCTCCTTTTAAGTATAATTATTTCACCTTAATTAGGGGTGAATCATGCTTGGTAAACACAAAAACACGGTCTCTTTAGATTAATAAACCGGGGTAATGCGTTAGGCACGGGGAATTGGTTTGAATGAGCTTTGGCTCCGCTCCAATTTGGGCATGATTCTCATTGTGCAGCAGCTCCCGGGCTTGACGAAAGTGACCAGTGAGTAGCAGTTTAGAGGAGGGCGGCTGGGTGGGGTGAAGATAGAGCAGAAAAGCAGCTCAGGCCCGTGTCCAACACTGAATTCTGCTATTGTTTCAGCACAAAAACATGCTGTTCTTTGTTGTTTGCTATTAATAAGTCAGCTGCAGCAGAACTAGGCACCTTTTCTTTTCTTTTTTTAAAAAATAAAAAATCAATTCAACCACTCAACTTCATCCACGTGAGTTTGATAGATGCTGCTTAAAATGATTGTTTTTTTCCACTGTACGTTCAATTTAGAATACAAAAGAACTCTTTAGTGAAATTTGGTTCCCTCAAGCTAATCAATTTATTGTAATTGAGCAGCTGGTTATTTCGTATCCGGTAATCTTTACATGAATTTAGACTGCACAAAGTCTCCTTAACTATACTATCAAACTGAAAAGATAAAATGCTCTTATATTTACTTACAGTGGCTATGTGGAGGGAGGGTGTAGAAGTGGGGAGGGGGAATCCACTCTCCCAGCAACTAATTACTTAAGCAGTTGTCAAAGGTTTGAAGCTCGCTCTTGAATTCCAATGAACACTGTCCATGGACAGCGGTGGTTTTGCATATATTATGAATATTTCAGCTTCTCCCAGTAACCTTGGTGTCGTTTGGCAGATAGGGGCTGGCAGAGAGCCATTTAAAAGCTTCTCTTTTGCAGAAGGGAGGAGACAGGGTATTAAGCTTTATCTATACTTGACATTTCCAAGCATTTGTAATTAATTCATATAGAAAATCTTTGCCCGCTTCGTCTAAATGACTGGCCATGAAAAGCAAAAGGTAACTATTTGTTGGCTTTTCATTATTGTTTCTGTGAAAGGACATTGGACGCACACACGACTGGTGCACGTCAAAATTACACATCAAGACAGCCTCATAATGCAAATAAAAAGGAAATTATGCAAGACAATTTACTGCATATCTTCTCAAGCTCATATAGATATCTCTGTTTACACATGCTGTTCAATATTCAAGGTGAGAGTTCATATGCAGTCAGGCTCTGAATACGGTCACAGAGGTTTGAAACTGTGAGTGTGAATAAAGATGCACATGTAAATGTTAAGAAAAGTTTAGTGTTAAAGTGCAGCCAGGTGGACAAAAAGTCTATCTGCATATTATACAATGTACAATATGTGTGTATATATATATGTATATATATATATATATATATATATACATATATAGCCTCTATCAGAGGCCTGGCAGCTTGAGGGTCCTGTGCAGTATCTTAGCTGTTCCCAGGACTCTGCTCTTCTGGACAGAGATCCCAGATGTCATTCCTGGAATTTGGACTCACTCCAATTACCAGTTACCACGGGGACCTTACACATCCTCTCTAGCTCTTCTCTGCATCCTTGGTATTCATCAAGCTTCCCCCGCTCCTTCTTCTTGATGTTGGCATTACTTGGTATTGCTACGTCTATCACTTCAGCTTTCTTCCTCTTCTTGTCCACCACTGCGATGTGCGGTTGGTTAGCCGTTACAGTTTGGTCTGTATCTGGAAGTCCCATGGTACTGTATAATACAGTACTTGTATATATACAGTAACAGTGAAATGTTTGGACACACTCATCCATTCATATGAACATTCTTCCATCCATTCATAAGTGTTATCATTTTGGCCATTGGCATGCTAGTTTCTTTCTTTTTCTTAGTTCCAATAGTTACCATATTTGGAAAAGAAGATGGAGCGCTAAGTCATCAGCTAGGGTTTGGCTGGCAAGCTGCTTTCATGAACTGTGTGGGACAAACGTATCTCCTAGTTAGCCCTAAGTTACAAGACTAGCAAAAATACTGGAATTTCACTCACCAAAACTCAGAGTTCTTGAATGGTCTGTACCACACAGCGGGACAAATGATTGTTCAGAATGCTCCAAAAAGCACCAACAACACAAGCACAGTTCAGAAGCGAAGTGACTCAAAGGTCAGTCCTAGCATGGCTGAGGTTACAGCTGCCCATACAGGCATACTCCTATCAGCATGAGCAAGTTATAAAAATCACCCACTGTAGAAAGCAGACGCAGTGACCAAGACTGTTTTACCACCCTGTAAACCTGTTTTTTAACGTAATTTAGTGGAGATTAACTTGTTTTTGGTGCCAGCTCACGTGGCTGTCAGAGGAAATGCAGTCATTTGGCACAAGTGCTGCCTTCATTTTTCAGTCCACCCTCCTGATTGTGACACAAACCGTGGTCTTTTTGCGGCCAAACAGAATGCAGCATCTGAAAGTGAAACTTCCAACTAAAAGTTTTAGAAAATAAAAAAAATCTGATATCTTTTTGCTTCATATATTTTAAGTGAAAAGAATTCTATAAGCACTTTTAGAAACACTTTCGTTTTTTTTTATAACTGAAAGAAAAACATACTGATGTTGGTCCCCTGTGTTGTGCACAAATTTATTTACATATCCCCTCATCTTGCGTTTTTTATGAATGGCTTTCAGTGCTTTTTAGTGACATGATATTGAAATTAGATCTAAAATGTAGCTGAGCCTCAGAAATTCTCCAACAGGAAATTGACAGAAAAAAGCTTTGGAACCCGACCCCCCCCCAAAAAAAAACTCAACCTAAAACTAAACAAATGAGCCCCAAATCATCATGAAGCCAATTAATGTGAAGCAAATAAAGAAAGAAAGGCAACATGACTGAGAGCTCTTAAAGCGATAAACATGAAAAGTTGTTTTTGTGCCAAAAATTTTGCAACTTTTTGAAGAGTTCTGAGCAAAAAATAAATAAATACAAATTTTTCCTGAAAAAGAACGCTGCCTGTTATCTCAGATTCAGCAGAATAAGTTGTTAGCTGCTGTGATCTGATCAGAGTCTTGGATTTCCAAAAGTTTGGACTGAAACTGCAGGAATACACGGCTATTACTTGTGTTTTACTGAATATTTCTAACATTTGTCAGGCTCTGCTGCTAACATGTTTAGAGCTCCCATTTGGGAATTGGTGACAGCTAATAGAGGAGCAGCCTGATGTCTGAAAAAAAATAGTGTCACATTACTTTGCTTAGAATTTTCAGAGAAAAAAAATAAACAGCCATGTGCAGTTTCTCATGATCCCGTGGGGTAGTACTTATAAACTGTGCACTGACGCAGCTTTTTAGCGCTCTCTGTTTATATAGCAGTCATGTAAGTTTGCACTAATTTAGCATATCTGGCATATGTCCAGTTTTGGTATATTACATTCTTAGATTAATGTTAATGTTATGAGCGAGTCTTAACTTGTGGAGTAAGCATGTCATTGGCGGGGGGGGGGGGATTCATTTCGCTGTTACTGCGTTT
>VUQK01042940.1:10199-20422 GCA_015106715.1 Bujurquina vittata
CCATCTTTGATCGTGGCAGCAGGGTTGCCAAGTCAACATAAAATCGACGTTTAGAAAGAGACTGTATAACCGTTGTGCTATTTCTGATAGTTCCTCACCTCCTGTTTGCAGTCAACCAGGGTTGGATGCTGTGTGTTTGTGCATGCACACATTTTGTGTAAGTAAGTACGTGATTATGTTAAAAGTATTACATCTACTGCTGACAGTGTGGATCTAATTTTGGCTCATGTGGATTCTGGCTGGCTAGTCTAGACATTTTCTCCTACGCCTCACTCTGTGTGGAGATGGACTTTAATGTTGACGTCTATAATAAAATAGACAGGAAGAGAGCATGCAACGGAGAGAGGAAGAATCAACATTTAGCATTGAAGTTATAGAAGTTTTTGTTTTTTTTAAATATATATTTCTGGGAAAACTGTAGTGGATAGATATGCAAACAATAGCTGTATAGCAGTTTCATAATCTGATGTGTGTTCCTCTCTTTCCCTGTGTGTGTGTGTGTGTGTGTGTGCGTGTGTGTGTGTGCGTGTGTGTGTGTGCGTGCGTTTGTGTGCGTGTGTGTGTGTGTGTGTGTGTGTGTGTGTGTGTGTGTGTGTGTGTGTGAGAGTATCCATGTGCAAGACAGTGTTTTGCTTCTGGTTTTTTGTGCGAATGGCGGGTTTGGGAATCACTTAACTTCTGTCACTAGCTGTTATGTCTCTCCCAGCCGGAGGGACAGAAGAGGAGACAGAGGAGAAGAAGGAAAGCAACAGTGAGAAACTGAGATGGAAGCAAAGAGGCAGCCCGGGAGCTTTACAGATTTTACCAAAAAAAAGATTTTTTTGTTTAAGATTTTCCCTTTGATTTTTTTTCTTTTTGTTTCTTTTGGTGCTTCTTTATGTGACATTCCAATTTTTCTCCTTTTTACACATTTAAGCATACCTGTAGTTTTGATCGTTTTTCTTTTTGTTTTGAAATTAAAGCATTTTTAGTGGGGTATGATGTGGCCTTTGTAGGCAGAAATATCAGCCCTGAGCAGGGTTAAATGTTCCTTTGCTCTTGCTTTGTGTCTGTCTCACCCGATCCGTGTCATATTTTTGAAGCAGCTGTAGCTTTTGGCACATAAGCACTTAAATACTATACCTCCAAGTGTGGGAATGCGTACCCTAGTGCACTGAGGCATAGACACACACTCATAGACACAAATGTTTACAAGGGCACCCAGTGTCTGTGTCACCCAGCCACCCCCTCAACAGTGTGAGTCCCATCTCTACATCCTCCTCCTCCTCTCATCCTGAAAGGTCAGGGCTCATCACTGTGTCAGAAGGAGTTTATTCATTCCACCTCTCCCATCAACGTCATTCTCACCAAGCTGTCAGAGTGGGTGAATGTCGTACACTTGTCAATTTCGTGTCTTCAGGATTTCTTTTCTTCTTTCTTCACAAATTTATCCCTCTGGATATGTCTCCTCTTTCCATGTTTCTTTCTTGTAATAATAAATGTATGCACACAAACGCGTAGGCATGGTTTTCTTTGTTGTTCATCTGCTGGTTTGTGTTTCTGATTTCCTTGCAGGTGAAGAAGAAGAAAGCATGTGATGAGATTCTCTCTTTTTTTCTAGCCGTTATCTTGACTCAGAGCTCAGCCTTTCTGGCTCTGCTGCATATTATCTGATTGCACACAGAAATTCCTTGTGCTGCCGGTACAAATTGGTTTGCCAGACAACGTGCAGGGGGAAAACAAGAAAAAAAACTGAGTGAGAGCGAGCAAGAGGAATCGGTGGCAATTAACATCACCTCTTTACACAGACTACTTAAAATCACTATCAGCATAAAAAAACAAAACAAAAAAACCCGATCTCTTCTCCTCTGTCTCCCTTTCCCGGGCTTTCTCACTCCTTTTTATATCCTCACCAAAATACGAGTCTTTGAACTCCCCTGTTGGAGTAGAGAAGCGCGGAGGAATCAAACAGCCCGTGTCTTCGCACACTCAGACGCTTGTTAGAGAATTGCCGGTGTCAAGATGCATTAAACAGGTCAGACTAAGAGCAGCATGATGTGGGCTAATTTAAGGCATTAAACCAAACGAACATAAATGTTTTTGCCAAAAAGCCTAAAGCTATAGTCAAGACAGATTAGAGGTGGGAGCTGAGATCTAAAAAATAAACTCACTGTCAGACGTGTTACACTAAAAGCAGAAATATTACACACCAGAAGATGCAGCCGGGTGTACATTAATTACTCGTCTTGTAAAAACCTGGTTTGAAATTAACAGTTTGTGGTTGCTGGCAGCCATAATGGCTATCATTAATTCTTGTCTGCTTTGCTGTTGTGGTCCTTCAGCTCCTATTGTCCTTAAAGCTGGCGGTAATATGTGTGTAGTGTATTGGGTTTTCATTTCTGCTCCGCAACCAATTAGAGTGACAGCAGCTCATCTGTCTGGTCCAGTGGAGCATGTCTCGGGTTCTGTCCAAACCTGACCTCGCTGTTACTCCCATGCTCCCCACTGAAAGCCTGCATTGCCACCGCGCAGTGCGTTACATGCAAGGCACAGTTGCGGGCAGCTATGTCAAGTGTGAGGGGTCCTCAGGGCTTCAGTGACCTTCCATGCAGGAGATTTGTTCTGAGATTTTCAAAGCAAGTTACATGGAAAGCCACTGCAGTGATATGTGTGCGTTTGTGTGTGAAGGAACAGGTTAGGGGACAGCCTGGCTGCAACATGGTTTTTCCATTGACCAGACAAAATGTGCCACCCAAAGTAAACTGAAACTAATACATCAAGGGTGAATCATAAATCCCCTCACTTTTAGAGGGCATGAAGTGCAAGACAATAAAAGATAGTGACAGTTTTATAAAAGTTTTTTACTCTGGTGCCCTTTTTAGCAAAAAAAACATGATAGATGATGAGAGAGAAACAGGGACAGAAAGCAAGAGACTTCTGTAAAGACTTTTGATGCTGGTGCAAACTGAAATACACTTAAGTGTAGTTTATTGATGCGGATGCGGTTGATTTGATGCGCTGGCTGATGTGAGTTCCCTTTCAACCTGCAGCACCGCCGGATCACAGGCCCAGACTCCCCGGGGAACTACACTTTATCAAATACACCACTCAGCTATGGATCGAAATAGAAAATGAAGGATTTTTTTTTATTCCCTAACAAAATGTTTTTTTAAAAATTCCAATTGGGTCTTTGGGTGGAGAAAATAGTCCATGTTAAGGTTGCTGTCAAATTCACCATTACAGCAAACAGCCAGGGATTGTTGATATATTCAGTTCTGAATTGTACATAATAGAGCCAAATGCACAGAAGTTTTAGTTCTCGTGCTTTCTTCTGTAGTTTTCCCTGTGAATGCACCATATCTTGTCTGTGCAGTTCGGCTGATAGAGAGATGTATAGGAATGAAGTCTGTAGGAGCAGATGATGACTACTAGGGCTTAGTGTGAGCAGCATGTACTGTTCTACAGCTGTCAGAGCATATAGGGAATCCATGGGGGGAACCTTACACCCACCCTAAATTACAGGCTCACACTGACAGCCAGCCTCTCTGCTCATGAGCCAGCCAACCCACCCAGTCATCAGGCAAGCCTGCCTCTCCTACCCCCATGTCTACAGAATGGAACTACCCTGCAGTATAATAAGTAGTCTAAATACAAAGTCCAATATCTGAGGCGGTAGCAACATGTCCATACAGCCCACAGTGACAGTGATAGGCCTGTTCAGTACAGTCCTTTATGCCTATGCATTTCTAGCTACTATTACAGTACTTCGGCTGCTGTTTTTCAACTCAACTCCACAAAATAGATCAAGTTGAAGAGGTGAAAATGCAGAGCACACGCAACGCACACGCAACAAACCCAAATAAATGCTGGAAATGTCAGCCTGTTGGCATAGGCTATGTAGTAGGCTGTATTTAGATTAAATCCAAAAGTATGAATTAAGCTTTAGTTTCATATTTGTGTTGGTTTCGTTTGTTTTTTCCTGTTTTACTTGAAAACTGTATCAGGTTAAGTATAGCTGAAAATGATCTCACGTGCACTCCTCCAAAATCCCAACTGCATATTGCTGGATGTGGATGACCGCTGTGTCGGTCAAATACTGATTGGTTAAGTGGGTCGGAATAGAAAAGGGAACAATAGCAGAGTTCGCCAGAAACAGGAGAAGCCTGAAAAAAATCATGAAAGATTAAAAATACAGCATGAAAAGCACAGGAATTGGCGGCAGTGGACACTTTTGAATGTTTTTAACACGGTTTCACTTCAGTTGTTTGCATGTTAGCAGTCTGGCTGGTTGAAGGGCCAATAGCACAAGCAAGAGAATCCACAGACCACTCATACCACATTTTTACTTCCTCCACATCAGACAAATGACACTCTTAAAGAGATGATGTTGTTTAAAGAAATATATAACAATGAGACAACCCCCAAAACAAGAATGGTTTTACAAGTGGAGGCCACTGACATTTCTCTCATCTGTTTTTTTCATTTTTGCATTTGACTAGGGTCAGTGTCACTACTGTTAGTATAAGGTGATACCTGGACCCTACAGAGGTTGCACAGATAGTACAAAAGGTTTGCTTTGCCTCCCAGCACAGTCTCAGGAGCATGGAGGAGAGTCCAAGAAATAGGCAGGCAGTCACTCTAGGAGCGATGGACACAGCTGTAGAAGGTTCTTATGGATGGACATGAAAGGGTCTGGAGAATTAGTGGTTCAGCATGACTGGTTTGGTGCTGGGTCAGTGACGGTCTGGGAAGGCATCTCCATGTCGAGACGCACAGACCTCTGTAAATTAGGCAACAGTATCCTGACTGTCATTAGGTATCAGGATGAACTCCTTGGACCCATTGTCAGACCCTACGCTGGTGAGACCATGCCCTGACATTGTCAGGCATGCATAGAAGCACGTTGGTGGGGGGGCATACAAACCACTGAGTACCATGTTGAGTGTGTGCAATGTGAACTAGCCTGCTGCATCATTTTTTCACTTTAATTTACGGTTGTCTTTGAATTCATCCCTCTGTATGCTGATCATTTTCATTTCCATCAAACAATGTGGCACGATGTCATTCCTAACACATTATACCAGTCCATATCAGTATAGATAACCAGCATGATTTTTTCCCCATTGAAATCTGATGTGTTTTCAAAGTGTTTGCTTGTGGGGTTTTTTTGTTTGTTTTGAGCAGTGCATGCACACTGACATGTGATCACATTTGAAAACAGCTATGAAAAAAATGCAGTGCCTTTAGACCCTTTAGATTTTCAGTCAATTCAGTTGCAGGCCAAAGGCTCCGGTGACCCCACTATTAATTCCCCAGTCTCTTACCCTTACAGCTGCTGCAGGATGTCTCTTGTAGTTTGATTCAGGGAATGCCAGCAGGCGATAGCAGAAGTGGTTGATATACACCACCAATAATACAGTAGTTAATGCAACCCTATGTGCCACTATGCCTATTAACACATGCTTTTTATGTACTTCTTCACCTACACCTGCACTCCAGCTTTCTTTGTTCCTCTGTCAGCTCTCTGAACGTTTAATACTATCTCATTTTTCTGCTAAAGCCCATAGTGTATATAAAATGTATATAAAACTCATGCACATACCCATTTATACTTTTTAAAAAATAATTTGAATATCTTTCTCCTTTCTCCCTCTGATATTACTACTTATTTTGTGCCCTTCTCTTCTTTTGCCTTTTTTTCTCTCTCCCTGTCTGTCACTATGCTCTCTGTCTCCTGGTTCCCTGAAGCCCTAATCAAGGCTCTCACATAAGGCACAGACAGAAAGAAGAGAGCACAGGGACTCCCAGTTCACTAATAGGGTAGAGGTTGGAATCTGTCAGCTGTGGCCATAAAGTCTTTGGTGCTGTGCCTCTGACAGCATACTGCTTCTTCTGAGTAACCAGAAGACCAAAGTGCTAATTCAGATGGCAGTGAACGGTCACAGGCTAACTGCTAGCGGCAACGCTATTTGGATGCGTCAAGAGACCGAAGAAGAATTGTCAGTCTGTGGAACAAAACTGTTTTTGTCTCTCTCTTTGTTTTTTTTAAATTTAAGAAATCTCATAAATTGATAGCTGCTGTTTTTATTTTAACATTCTTTCTTTTCAGTAACTTCTCATTACTTCTTCCATCTTCTCTCTCTCACTTGCTTGTGGCTAAGGCTCAGGTAATTAGAATATGTAGATGTGAAACATGAATGATTAATTAGGGCAATGCAGGGGGATTCAGAGTGCTGCCTTTTCCACGTGGAGACCAAATGACTGTAGCACATTTGCATAGATCTTAACCTCATCTTACTAAATGGAGTAAAAAAATAGTGCAGTGTCCACTTTGAATAAATGATCATGTCCACAGAAGAGGAAACATAAAATAAACTCACCAATATAAAAATTAGTGACAGGTTTGTCATTTCTAATCTACTAACCTGTTCACAGCTCAAATGTTCCAGTCACAATGGGGTGGTTCAGGAATTTCTGGGTCAACAAATGTATTAGCTGATGTATTAGCTCAGCTTATAGCCTGACATGTTACATATAGAGTGTGTTGCACACATGGGGTCACCGTGATGGATCATTTTCCAACCTCTGACCGGTTTGATTTTCTCTCTTCTCTAATTGGGCGCGGGGGACCTGCTGGGTTAGAAGGGGCTTGTGATATGATCACACTGCTTTTCTGTTGTGGCAGCAAAACATCTGGCACGTCTCTCTGCACCCTTGGACACATAAAAATCTACAATAGCAAATGTTGTATGGTATTCTTGTTCATAATCAGTATATGATATCAAAAAAACAAATTTTTGGTCTATGAGGGGGGAAAGCATTTTTCAGTCATCATTTTCACATTAGTCCACCTAACTTCTGTGAGACGAAGCAATTTATTAAAAATAATGATAATAATAATGTTCTTTAATCTTGTCTGTGTACTGCTGGAGCCAGAGCAATTGTCATTTAGGCAAAGAAGAACCTTGTATTAGATGTCTAATTTCAGACCCTTCCCTCCGTATCAGTGGCGCTGATGACAAATGTGCAGCGAGACTGTATTTGAAAAGTAGTCAGAAGAGATTTTTCTGTTAAGCTGAATTTGATCACCGCCAAACTCTGAGTATATTTGCATATTTTTAATTAAATATCGCCGCTTTTTTTCTGTTTATATTTTGATGATCTAAACCAGCTTGTCACTTCCTTGATTTCTGCTCTATAACTAATTAATATTTGCTTTAACTTGTCAGTGTGCGTTTGTCCATTTACTCATTATTTATGGTACACTTGCTTAGAACATGTGTTTCTGGGAGAGTCTGCACCTCTGAGGGAGCGTTGCTGCCCCAAGCAAAAGCAGTTTAACCCAGATATCGAAGATATTTAGGCCCAATCTGGGCTACTTTGGCACTTACATCTCTTATTCCATCACTACAAGACTGTTAATTCTTTGATTTTAATCTGTTTATCTTAACAATAAGATATGTACCAAATGTGTCTGTAAATAAACCAAGCGCTGGCTGTCATTTTGAATACACCATTGATACTACAGGTAATGCACTGCACTGTAACCTCTGCCAAGGAGGTTATGGTTTTGGTAGTGAATTGCGTTCATGCATGTCATTTTGTAAACACAATAGCTTGAAAAAGTCTGAATGAATTCTCATAACAATCCATTAAAATTTGGCTTACGTCCATCAAGGTCTTCAAGGTCAACTTAATGATTTATCAGTCAAAAATTAACAAAAAGTCTTATAACTTAGAAACTATGAATCTTACATGTGTGGTATGTATTGTCAACATATAGAAAGTACTGTATAAAGATTTGAAATATCATGCCACATTTGACCTCTGACCTCTCCTTCAAATAGATTGAACTAAATGTCCAGAGTTATTTAATACTTTTTCTTACTGCCATTGTTTTAACTGACAGCATATAGGTGTATATAGGGAATGGGGATTCTAAATACCACATTACTTTGGACCCCTTATTTGACTCCTTCAAGGTCAAATAAGACCAAGATTTCATAAAATGTATTTTATCTTTAAAACTATTCTACTGCCTTTTTTTGTATTTGCAACATTTAGGAAATGATACTAGTGTATGGGGATTCTAAATGTCACATTATAGTTTGCATCCAAATATCAGGTCACATTTGACCTCTAATCTCACTTTTACTTTTCACATCTGCCTTTCTTTCAAGCTGACCCCAAATTGTGTTATATTTTTAAAAAGAAAGTATTGTCAAGAGAAAGAGAATGAGGTGCCTACTTAGTTAGACATTTATTGTAGTATAATTTACAAATTGATACCTATTATCCATTACCTGCTCTGTCATGCTGTCCTTGTTTTGACTAGTAGGTCACTTCAACACTATCCATTTTCTTCCATTTATCCAGTTAAGGGTCACAGCTGTGCTGGAGCCTATCCACGGAGCTGTCATAGGGTGAGAGCGTGCACTCTGGACAAGTTGCCAGTCTATTGCAGGGCTAACACAGAGACGGACAACCATTCACACTCATGTTCACACCTATAGCCAATTTTAAATTGCCAGTTATTCTAATGTGCACAGCACATGCTTGAAAAGGAAGTGGGAGGAAGCCAGAGTGGGGAGACATGGGGAGAACATGGAAACCCCAAACAGAAAGGCCACGGGTTCTAACCCCGGACCTTCTTGTTGTGATATGATGGTGCTGTCTTAAAGAGCTCATAGTGTCATATAGGGCCAAAAGAGCTCTTCATTGTCAGACTGCAGGCTTCCTAGGGTATTTGAAAGTATAATGTGAGGCAGAGCCTTCAGCTATCAGGTCCCTGTCCTGTGGAAGCAGATCTTCTTTGTACAAAGGAGACAGGCCCCCCTCTCTGAACTATTTTTAGTTATGTTGTGATAGGCTCTATAATATTGTGGGGTCTCTACCTCGCATTGTGACTGTTATTAATTAGCACTATATGAATAAAAATTAATTGAATTGAAAGTTTTGGCACTAGCAGTTGCTGTGTCATTTATTGCCAAGAAGCACTGTTACAACAAAGAAATAATTGACCAAACACAAATTTCCTTTTTATTCCCCTTTTTTTTTAAGCTAAGTTTGTTGTGGACGTCCACAGTCACCTCAGTGGAGCTGCCACTCCATTTCATTAAAAAAAGCCATCAAAGGTGATTCGGGCATCTAATCAGGATGCCTTCTAAGCACCTTCCCCTTAGAGATTTCCCCGGCATGCCCAGCAGGGAGAAGACCCCGGGGCATAACCAGAAGTCGCTGGAAAGTTTGTATATATCATCTCCAAATCACCCAGTAGCAATGGCAAAGTTGTGTTAGGGAAAGTGACATCTGAAATACCATAGTTTGGATGGATGGATCAATGGATGTCTTTTCTCCCTTGTGAGAGAACTTATTGTACTGCTGTCCTTCCTGTGTGTGTGTGTGTGTGTGT
Source organism: Bujurquina vittata (assembly GCA_015106715.1). Taxonomy (NCBI): domain Eukaryota; kingdom Metazoa; phylum Chordata; class Actinopteri; order Cichliformes; family Cichlidae; genus Bujurquina; species Bujurquina vittata. The sequence continues at coordinate 19,591 of VUQK01042940.1, forward strand.
GTGTGTGTGTGTGTGTTTGCGCACGCACACACACACACACACACCCTGTTTGAACTACACGTTTCTGTTATGTGCAGCAAATTTATGTTCCACCTCTCTGCAGATGTTTTCTCTGCATTTGGTTCCCTTGACCAGACACAACTTTGCAGAATGGTTGCCATGACAGCCTTATAGCCTCAGCCACTGCAGGGCTGCAAGAGGTGTTTGTTTGTCTTTCTCGCTTGCATTTTTGTATTTCTGCCATAAATACATTGCTGGAGAAACAAAATAAGCAGTGATAAGGTTTCAGTTTAGTTGCATGGCTGTGTTGATAATCTTATCTACGTATGTCTTTTGAAGATACCCTCAGCTTGATCAATAGCTCATTGGTGTAGAAATTACAAAATTAGTCTGTTCAGTATTTATGATTTCCCATCAATATATCTTCCTGATCAGGTTAAAGTAACATCTTGCCTTGTGTTGGAATTGCTTCTTACATCAGTGTTTATTGCTCTTTAACCCAGTGAGATGAATCCTGCCTGCCTCTGTGTGTGTGTGTGTGTGTGTGTGTGTGTGTGTGTGTGTGTTTGTGTGCCCGTGTGTGTGTGTGTGTCATTTTATCTGTATGCTTTTGTGTTAACTTGTGGTTGCATGTTTAAGTGTAATTCCCAAAGATGTGCATTGTTCACTTGCACAATTTGCTTCACAAATGGACTCCCTGGTTCATACAAGTGCTCAATGCAGAGAACACACGTGCAGGTTGCACATAATCGCTGTCAGAGAGAACTGTTTGGTTTCCTCATCAAGGCTTTTGGGGGGGGGGGGGCAGCTGAAAGAGGAACACTTAATCACA
>VUQK01042946.1:0-16601 GCA_015106715.1 Bujurquina vittata
TATATATATATATTTATATATATATTTATATATATATATATTATATATAGGAATTAAGGCGGCTCTGAAGGAAAATGAGTATCCAACTCGGTACTAGCGCTGAGCCTCCGCCCGATGTAGCGCGATGTACCTAATAAAGTGTCCAGTGAGCGTCTTTCTGTGCCGGCTGTTTTCCTGCTGTGCGCAGCCTCCGCCGGCAGATGGCGCTGCTCTCCATGATCAGCTCCCAGCTGCTGCTGCCGCCCAGCAGGCTTTCTTTGACAGCGAGCAGCTGCTGCTGCGCTCTGAAAGAATAAAATAATCACAACGTTCACGGCTGGGCGGCAGAGAGTCCGCAGCTTTTCTTTCTGGGCGTATTATTAGTTTTTTCCTGCTTGTGTGAGTTCGCCTGTGCTGCAGTTTTGTATCCAGGAAAGCGGCGAGACCGCCAGGACGGAGCGGTGAGTTTCCTCTCTCACGTTTTCAATGCGTGTTTACGCAGCTGCATGTTACCCACGCGCGTCTGCTGGCCACCAGTTGATGTGATAATCCCACACACGGTGGAACAAGCGTGGCGTTGATTGTGTGTGTGTGTGTGTGTGTGTGTGTGTGATGCTGTCAGAGTTTCTCATTCACATTTCCTAAGACTGAAGAGAGGGAGAGGAGAGAATCCCGACTGTGAAATATTTAATTTTTATCTTTAAAGAAAATTCTACAAATTAATGAATTAATTATGTAATGTTGTTTTTCTCTTGTCTTTGTCTTATATGACAGAAAACCGAATATTTTTCAGGTTTTAGATCATTCCAAAACCTAAAAAAGGTGATTATTTGGATTGCCAAAGAGAACAGGACTAAAGAATTAACTGCAAAAATAAACCATGAATTCATGTAATAAGTCAAAAACCTAAAAAATACATCCGTGCAATAGAAAAAAAGTTAAAGTGCTGCATTACCTTTTTTGCATTCCTTTTTATTATGCTGAGAAATTGTTGATTCTAATGTCATTGACTAATAAACAGTGAAAATATAATTTCAGAATATGAAAGTGAGAAATGAGGGGCGTCTCAAAACCTTTGCACGGTATATCATTTTGAAAAGGAAAGTGATGTCAGCTGCTTCCTGTTTGACGCTTTTTTTAAAGGTGTGTCTGGAACCCGTTGACTGTAGAGACTCCCTTTGTGGCAAGCTTGAAAGAGTACACATAATAGTTTAGGAAGCTGCTATAATTGACACTGCATGTCAGGACAAAACCACGTAGACCTCAGTGATAAACCTGCGGTGCGGTGCAGATCAGAGCACCACTTCTAAAGCTCTGAGGGCTCCTGTGAACACAATAACACAATAACTCTGAAACTGAAGGCATTTAGAAGCACCAGGAGTAAACTTTAATGCCTGACTTACCTGTGAACCTGGCAAATAGGTCCTCAGGATGGCCCACCGTCATTCTAACAGAGCTTTGGGGGTCCTCTGGAGGACTTGGAGCACGAGGAAGAAGATTCTCAAAGGTGAATGAGGCAAAATCTCAACCATGAGAATGCTAAGGACTGAGGCTCACCATGTCCCTGTATTTCACTGGCTCAAAACCTTTGCACAGTACTATATATGAACTGAACTCTACTTATATAGTTTCTAAAAAAGGCTGTTCTGCATGTTGAACTTGAGACGATGTGATTAGAAGAATGTCCTCCCAAGAGTTCTTGAAGCTGCAGGGAGAAGGCAGGCTTCTGTAAAGTATTGAATCAAGAGTCTTGATCCTTTACTTAAGGAGAACATTAATTTTTTAACTTGCAGAAATCTCTAAAAACACATCCGAATATGCCTGAATGTTTTTTTGAGGTTACCGAGTACATCAAAGCTTTAAAGACTTGTTTTTCTGAGGCGAAATTCCCCCAGCCTGACATCATAGTCAGTGTCTTGTTTTCATCAAATCTGACACCTCTGTCCTGGTTTTAAAAAACAATGTAGTTTCACCCGAGAGACATTTTTCTTTCTTTCATTCCGAGCTCTCTGAATTATTTAGCTTCAAGAATCCAACAGGGGCATGCTACTAGGTTCATTTTGGTCACTAAACCCCAAATATTACCTTAGAGTTTCTAAATCTTTGCACCCCAAGGCTCAATTTTAAGGTCCCCAAAGATTTAAATGTTTAAGCTGAGAAAATGTACAATTTTAAGAGAAAATATTAGCTGGTTATAAATTTGTTGGCTGCAGCACTTGTCAGAAAAAGTGGGACAGGGGCGACACAAAGTGAAACCGTGCTAAAAAGAAAGAGGTGGAAAAACATTTTGAAACTAATTTGGATAATTGGCATTAAGAGTATCAGAGGGGCAGTTTCTCAGAATAAAGAGATGGACACTGGAAATCAGTGCATAGGCTCAGGAGCACCTCAGTTCACTGTGCCATCCACAAATGCAGGTGAACGCTCTGTCATGCAAAGGAGTGAACATGATCCACAAAGGCCGCCGTCTCCTCATTTAAATGGACTGAGGTGAAGTGAAAGACTGTTCTGTAGTCAGATGAATCAAAACTAGAAGCTTTTTAGAACACATTTATGCTGCATCCTCCAGACTAAAGAGGGCCGAGACCCTCCGGCTTGTCTTGAGCACTCAGTTTAACAGCCTGCGTCTCTGCAGCAATGCTAAACCAATTAAAAACACCTGGCGCATCATTGAACCAAAAATGCGACAGAAGTCCAAAACGTTCTCCTCATGTTTATAGACTGTAGTTAAAAGAGGACGCCACACGTGAACCTGTCCCAGCTTTTTTTTAACACATGCTGCTGCCGTCAAATTCAAAGCAAGCTAATATTTTTCTTAAAATTGTACATTTTCTCAGTTTAAACATTTGTTTTCTGTTATATTGTGAATAAAATATGCGTTTACGAGATTTGCAGATCGCTGCACACAGCGTCCCTACAAATTAGGTGTGTAGGTCCTAGAGTACAGGGTTTGGGGTTAGGGTGCCCTGACCCTTCATGACAAGTTTAAAAGACTTAAAGTCAAGAGTGACAGCTGTGTTGTGGCACAGGTACCTGTAGCAGTAGCTATATGCCAGCTGTATTTGTACTAACACCCTGCCACAAAGGGCAGCACTTTTACTTAAATGCTAATTAATAATTTTTATGTGGTGTACCCACAGAGTCTATGAAAGCACATTGCTTACTGTCTTGCTAGCTTGCTGATAGCGTAGCATTCCGCCCTCTCGTTGTCTTGTGTACAGTCTCTGATTTCTAACAAGGTCACCTGACTTCCTCCTTGGTCCCCATTACAGTTACTACAGCTGCTAGACACAGGGCAATAACAAACAGACATAACTAAGGCTAGTAAAGATTAGGAAAACTGTTAACGAAAACACGAGGGCCTTGAAAGACTAAGTTCTAAGCTTAACCATAAGATTGTGTAGAACTTGGTCTTGGCCTTGAATATGTTAGCGGATCCCACATGTGTTTACCTAACAGGCTCTGACCTCTGCAGCTGTGTGGGAAGTTTAGTCTGAAATGGCACAAGTGAGATCCGGGTAAAACTTAAACTAAACATGCAAGGAACTGTGTTCTTAACCCTTTAATGCCAAGTATCATTTCATATTTGACACACGAGAATCTGTGAGTTCTTCAGACTGCTGCAGCATCAGTGTGATTTTTCTTTCCCCCCTGCAAAACCTAAATAAATTGCACAAAAATGGCAAGTGTAGCAATTGTGCAAATTTATATTTAATTTTTTTTTCTTTATTGAACGTTCTGGAACATTAAAGACTCCAGTTAAAAAAAAAAATAGTTGTTTCTGGCAGTTATTTGATGGTTCAGGCTTTACAAGGTTATCTCCATGTAGACAAATGGAGGTAAACAGAACGCTTTCACTGCTGAATGCATTTAGACTCCACTTTCAACAGTACTGGAAGGTTATGTAATTATTGTTATTACAGTTATGAATCTGCCTGCAGAAGTGGGGTTTCTTTGGGTCTCCAAATATAGTAATCGTATATCCAAATAATAATTTAATTTAGTTAATCTGTGTTAACTTGAACTCCCAACAGTCCATATTCTTAGGGCCATAGTGCCAAAATTTGAAGGACTTATCTCATAGAGTAGATAATAAAATTATGTAATGGCTCCTCAAACTGAAATTTTGCATAATTCCTATTAAGAAGTGCATCTTTCCCCCAGGAATTTTTTTCAGGCTGAGATTTTTTTGATTAAGAGTTTGATTATTATAAATTAAGCAAATGTCAAATTCTAAAATATTTTTACTTTAAGAAGAATGCACAACACACACGAACCCTCATCCTGATACTGAACAGTAAAAGTGTAGTAAGCTGATATTGGTGACTTAAAAGAGAAATATGAGAATGGCAGTGCTGCAAAGTGAGCTCAGTTGAAAGCAGACGTATGATAGCTAACGACCTTGCTGCACATCTTTGAAAAGAACTGTAACAAATAGTGAATATAAGAGTAGAGACATCAGAGAGACGTGCAGATGCAGCAACGCCAAAGAACGCAAATCTGCATCAGTAGGTGTGAAGAGACCGAGAAATACTTTATCTTTAACGTAGGGTTTAATAAATGTTTGTGGTTGCGTACAAATAGTTTAATTTGATCTTTCTAGAGAACATCAATAACATTAAAGTCAGTACCCAAGATGATCGCTGATTAAGTTACCATTAAAAGTTTTATAATAGTAATGACAGTCTCTCTAATAAATTGTTTAAAAAAAATATGTGTATTTGTTAGAAATAAGGCCTTCATCATGCTGAAATCCTTTATTAGCTCCCCTAATCACAGGCTCACAGAATGAGTTCTGGGTAGAATAATTTGGCGGTGAAATAATGCAAACTGATGTCAGTAAACAAGAGCTACGTAAAGCCCAGAGAAGTAGTAGGATTGGATTTCACAAGCGCTGGCAGGAATCCAGCACCATTGGCTGGATGTCACGTTCGGAACAAATCTGTTTATTATTTCGAAATATGTCTTTCCAAGAAAGATAAATTATGCGAATACCAAGAAAGGTAATGAATAAAACATGTTTCTGTGCTCATTTAAACCTGCTGGTCCTCACTGCTTTCAAACAGCGAAGACCAGCAGCACAAGTGTTGTTTTCTGATGTGTGCGTTTAACTGTGATGATAGTAAAAAGGATAACGAACACATTAAAGAGGTTCCAAATTTCTTGGAGAAAATGTATTGGAAAAATAGCAGCTAAAACATCACTATCTATTGCTTTCTGGCCCCTTTGTTAGGTACATCTGTTTAGCAACTTTTTGATGCAAATCTTATCAGCCGATTACATGGCAGCAACCAATTGCATTTAGCCATGTAAGCATGGTCAAAATGATGTGCTGAAGTTCAGAGCGTCAGAATGGAGGGGTAAGGTGATCTAAGTGGCTTTGACCATGGCGTGGTTGCTGATGCTAGATGAGGCGGTCTAAGTATTTTAGAAGCTGTGCAGATCTACAAAGATTTTCCCACACAATCAACAAATCTGCAGCAGCTGCGTGATATCTTGTCACTGAGCATAGCCATCAGAGGAACGGCATCTCGGCTGTCCAGCTGCTGCATTTCATGATGTTGGGAGGCTTTAGTCTGCTGTGATGGCAGAAGAGAAATGCTCCCTTTGTCTCACTCTGAGCTCTATATAATGGGGTGATTTGAACTGTGGAAGAGTTAACGCTTACAGCAGTGTATCCTCTCCTTGACTGGCCCATGAAATGCTTCCATTGGCTGGGCTGCTCAAACAGGAGGGGTGATGTTAAATGATGTGGCTGCACAAGCCTGTAACATGTAGTGGTGTGTGAAAAAACAACATACAACTAACAACATGGACACTGGGATAGCTTGCTATCTCAGACATGTGGATGAGAAAGTGTTGCCGGACGTTATTGGCTGTTGCTAGGTGAAACTGATGCTGCACCAAAAACCTTCTTGTTGTGTTTGGAAAAAAAACTTGGAAAAACTATAGGAAAAATGTCACTAGGGAAAAATGTGTATTCCCCCTCGTGACTGGTTGTGTGGGGGTCTCTAGGCCTGATTTCAACTGCCAGTTTCCAATATTGTTTCCAGGGTTAAGCCGATTGGTCTCCAGGCCTGTGTGGCTGAGGCCGACTGGAAGCATAATAAAAGGATTCACTCATCTGTCTTCATATGCATATGGACTTGAGTGACATCCTCTTCTTTGTCCATAGGGTTTCAACCCTTCTAGAAAGGCTTTCCACAAGGTTTAGGAGTGTTTATTAGAATTTCTTTTACCAATCTCCCAGAAGTGCATCTGTGAGGTCAGACACTGTTGGATGAGAATGCCTGGCTCACAGTCTCCGCTCTAATTCATCCCGAAGGTGTTCTGTTGGGTTGAAGGCAGGATTCTGTGCAGGCCAGTCAAGTTTTTTACACCAGACTTACTCATCCATGTCTTTATGGATCTGCTCTGTGCGCTGGTGTGCAGTCATGGGAGTGGGCCATCCCTGTTAGCTTGATTTTTACATCGATGTATTGAGAAGAAATCAGTGGAAAATGAAAGGAGTTGGATTCATGCATTAAAAAAAGATCTTAAAATGTAGTAACATATATGAACCAAATTATACAAGCTGGATAATCAAAATTCCAAAATATTTTCGATCATACTCTTGAATTATTATTATTATTATTATTATTATTATTATTATTATTATTATTATTATTGATTTGATAAGTATGATGATCTAAAACATTACGGCTCTCTTCCTTTTAAAAAGTAACCATAGGACCTACCAGCTTTTCACAGCACAAAATCTGCACTTTTATGTGTTTTTAATGATATTTTATGATCTTTTTTTTAATCTTACAGTGGCCTTGGACACAATTGACGCCGGTTTCCTACCTTATCACCTCAAGCACTGTAGGGGAATTAAACAGCTCTGGAGTACTCAGTTTTCCGAGAAAGGTTTTAGAAAGGTGTGTCTACTTCACCCTCAGTGTTGCTCCCATATGGAGTTCCCCAAGGTTTGATTCTGGGGCCACTTGCCATTCCTATAGGATCAATTCGATCCTATAGGATCACTTTTATGTTGATTCCCAAATTTACCTGCCCCTTAAAGGGAATGATGGTATCAATCCATCCATTTTCTTCTGGAGGTTGACAGACGGATCAGGGCTGCTTCGGCAGTAATGTAGAGGCTGCACCGGTCTGTCATGGTGAATAGGGAGCTGAGTGTAAAAGCGCAGCTATCGATTTACTGGTCGATCTAGTCCCCACCTTCACCTATGGTCACGAGCTAGTGACTGAAAGAATCAGATCGTAAATACAAGTGGCAGAAATAAGCTTCCTCCGAAGGCTGGCTGGCCTCTCCCTTAGAGATAAGGTGAGAAGTGCATCCATCCGGGAGGGGCTCAGAGTAGAGTCGTTGCTCCTCCACATTGAGAGGATGCAGTTGAGGTGGTTCGGGCATCTGACTAGGATGGCTCCTAGGCGGCTCTTGGGTGACGTGTTCCGGGCACGTCCTATTGTAGGCCTTGGGGCAGACCCAGGACATGCTGGAGAGATTTTATCTCTCGGCTGGCCTGGGAACACCTTGGGGTCCCGCCGGGTGAGCTGGTGGAGGTGGCTGGGGAGAGAGAAGTCTGGGCTTCCCTGCTTAGGCTGTATCCCCTGCGACGGGGGTAAAACTGTTTTTGGAGTGTTTCATTAACGTCAAAGCCATGACCTCTATTTTACTCTAATCTTGATGCTTAGCAGTGCTGGTGATGCCCTGAAAGTGGACTTGTGCCCCCTGTAATCTTATGTTAAGCCCACTGTTATTAATCTTGGCGTGAAATTGGGCTGCTATCTTAAATTGGATAAACTAATATACGCCGTATATTCAGGCTTTTACCAACTAAGTCTTCTTTCTAAGGTCATTTGCTTGTCGGCTACTGATTTTAAGAGAGTTGCACGGCTTTATTAAAATACATCTTGACAATTGTAATGGCCTTCATTGTGGTTGGTGTAAATCAGGCCTCCATCTCTCACGTACAATTGGTCCAAAATGCTGCTGCATGCCTCCTTACTCGAACCTGTAAACAAAAGCACTTCCCACCTGTCCTTTTCTCCCTTCGCTGTGTTCCTGTGTTTTAGGATTAATTTTAAGGTTTTATTGCATGTTTCTAAACCTGTTCATACACTGTTGCCATCATATCTTGCTAACCTCTTAAAGCACATCATATCCTTACCAGGTCACTGAATTCATCAGACCGGTTACTAGTTACCTGTTGTTAGACTTAAAAACAGGGGCACTAAAGCTTTCTGAACTATAGCCCCTAAATTGTGTAATGTGTTGTTTGTATTTTTATATTCATAGTGTAAACCTCATATTTTATGTTTTTGGTCTTTTTTTTTTTATAATGCACTTAAAAAATAAAGTTAGACTGGATTGGACTGAACTGGACTGTGCAAGCTCTTAAGTGAAATTATATTATATAGATATATAATTGCAGTTTTTTAAAAAAAAATTGTAAAGAAAATAAGAAACTGTAAAAGCACATTATTATTTTTATTACAATTTAATAGAGTTCTAAAATATTGTGGCACATTTTAATAACCCTAAAGCTGAAACGAATGCCACTCCTGGCTCAGCAGAGCTTTAGGTCTCACTTGTTTAATGGTAGTAGTGGGCGGGGCCTTCTTGGGCTGCGTGGTTCAGCTGGGTGGACTGCACCAAACTTAACATTAGCCACATGTCTCCTCCACAGCTCAACACCATGGCTCCCACTCTCACCATGCTCCTCTTCATGCTTCACATCTTCAATGCTTTGGTGCTGGAGTCAGCCTCAGAATCAGGTAGGATTTTCAATATTTATTTTTTCTTACTGCTATGGAAGAATTTAGCAGGTTTGAAAACAGTTATTATACAGCATATTCGTGTGTATTTATTCGTGTTTGCAGCTGTAATTCTCTGAAATCTGGTGCCTTCTAATACCCAGAGTTTCAGATGCTGTTGAACTGTTTTCTAGGAATAAAATCTAGTTCATCCTGAAGCTGAGGAACAACAATTAGCTATCAACCGAGATAAAGCTGCTTTTATTAGTCACAGAATAATATGAGTGTAGTGTAATTTAAAAAGATTAATAGCTGCATACTTACTGGGCAGGTTTGGCATTCAAATGGACATGAAATGAGTTGCATAACACATCCACAGAGAGCCCCAGCGAGCAGCGAGCACATTTCTGGTGAAGTGGCTTCCCAGGAATTCTGAACAGGGAGCACTCCACTGTTAAACAATGGGAAGCTGTTCAGTTCTTAGAGGCCCGGCTTTTTACCCAACTCCCCACAAATGGAAGTGGAAAGGCTGTGGATGTGGACACACACAGGCTGTGTTTAATCCACACTGATAAACTATGTCTTTATTGGCCATTTATGTCACACACGGACATCCGGTGCTTTGTCTTGTTACATAATGCTCTCAGTAAGTTAGCAGAGGTGTGGACAGAGAACATGATCTCCTGCTGTTTACTATTATGCTCGTTTTGTGTAGTGCACGTTAGGTGGGACTGCACAAGGCCAGTGTGCTTTGACAGGAGTGTTTGCTGCTGTAGAAAACATATGAGAGGGAGAACAGTTTGTTGGTTGAAAACAGCGAGGTCTCAGCTGAATAGAGTTCTTTTTAATGCAGATTTAGGAGCACCTTTGCCAACTTGTAGTGGCCTGTACATTTCTGATTCACTCCAGCGAGCGCAAGCTGTTGTGGAGTGATTCTCATTGGTCTGGTGTCACCATGGTTAATGGCTGCTTGCCCAGTGGGAGGAATCTACAGCACAAATATACAAACTTCAAGATCTGAGTGTGTAATCTGAGAACCTACTGGCTATCATCTGACAGCTTTGCCTCTGGGGATGTGGGACAGTATTCTGGGACATCTGCTGCAGAAACGACTTCCAGAATCAACAGAAATGTAATAAAGCTAAAACTTTGTCAAAATATGTCCAGTGGACTCGACACTGTGTTTAGGCAAATGTACATTATATGGATAAAGGTATTAGGCCCCGCTTTGCAGCGATAACAGCTTCCAGTCTTCTGGAAAAGCCTTAATCAAGATTTTGGAGCGTTTGTTGGAAATTTGTCCTTTTATCCAGAGCTTTGAGGTCCGATACTGATGTTGGACAAAGGTACCGTTGGTACTCTCCAGTCCGGCAGGTATCGGTCTCGTGGCATTTCTCAGACTCCCAGATAGTGCTTGGTGATGTAATGCTTACACGTAGTTGCTCTGCTATGGAAACCCATGCCATGAAGATAAGATAGATGATAGATAAGATCTTTATTGCCATTGCACAAAAACAATGAAATTTTGTTGGAGCAATCCTCCAGGTGCCAACATAATAAATACAAAAAATACAAATAGAAATTAGAAAAAATTAGAATATAAATAAGATAAGGATCTGGTATTTACAGTGAAAATGGCAAAGTGTTTATTTACAAAAAACTGAGTACAATGACTTTGTGTTATCATGCAGACAGGCATATAGAGGGAAACAAAGAAAGTGTGCTTGCTGCCTGTCTTTTGCGAATTATCACTGTCACTCACAGGTTTAACAGTCAGGAATACCTGGATCGGGACCGTTTGGCTTGCAGCCATCCCACCCTGAGCACTCCCGCTCTCGTCTGATCTCGGAAGCTAAGCGTGGTCGGGCCCAGCTAGTCCTTGGATGAGAAACCGCTCGCGAATACGAGGTGCTACAAGCTTGGGGAGGCCGAAGCTCAGGAGGTGCAGCGAGTCGTTTGCTAATCGGAAGGTCGGTGGTTCGATCCCTGGCGCCTCCAGTCTGCTCATCAGTGTCCTTGAGCAAGAAAAAGAACCCCGAGTTTCCCCCGATGCCTCGGTGTGAGTGTGTGAATGTTAGAGAAGGCTCTTGGGTATGGAATGTGTGTGTGAAACAAGTTCGCAGTAAAAGGTGTTTCGAGTGGTCAGTTAGTGAGAAAAGTTCTACAAGCACCAGTCAATTTTTTGCACTTTGTTTTTTAGTTTGTGTTGTTTTGTTACCTCCCTTTTTACTTTCATTCACACTCACTGGTTAGATTTAGGCACTAAAAACTACTCTGCTAAGTTTAGGTGGTAAAATCGGCATGGTTGGGATTGGGAAAGGCTTGTGGTTTGGATTAAATCACGCCGCTTCACAACAGTAGTGTTGTTTGTTGAGAAATAATGAGTTGGGAGCGACCGATTGCTCTCATTTAAGCCCTAACACGGTGCATCAGGGCACAGATGCAAACGAACAACTTGTGCTTTTGGCATCTGCCATGCCAGCAGCTTTGACAAGACGGCACTAATTGACGCCCTGGAGATGAAAACGCGCTGCAATATCTGAGGCAGCCTGTGGAGGGAAAAAACTCCACAACAAAACCCGGCAGCTTGTTTTTATTTAATGAAACAGTGCCTTATAGATGAAATAATGAAGGGATTTAATTGGCTCCAGTTCTATGTTTTGTTTTGTTTTTCTTCAGATTTTAATGAAATGTCATTGGGTGGACATGGTAATGTTGATGACGAGGGAGGAAGTCAAGAGGAAGTGAACAAAACCATCAGCTTAAACTGTTTTGTTCTTCTCTCACACCAAAAGTAACATCGTTTTTTTCAGATTGACAGCTCTAACCTGACGTGCTCATTACAGTGACGACAAGTTCTGACAAAGTCCTCGTTTTAACCCAAATTCTGATCTTTACCAGGCTGCTGTGTTTATGCCTACATGCAATCGAAGCTTTACATTGCTGCGTCTCCTTTTATGTTCCACTTGGATGCTCATATGGGTCACATTACAGCATGGGAACAAACGGTACTTTTCTTTTTAGAGCACGCATTGCCAAAAATAACTCCTCTCACTTTCCAGCTATATGGAAGCACCAGCTGTGGGAGGTACTACTTCTAGGAATCGAGTGGTCTCCGGGGGGGGTCAACAAGTGTTTTTCCTCTTTGCTACTAGAGCACCAGAGGGGATATTACTTAGAAATCGGGACAGTCGTTGCTGATAAAACACGATTTCCTCTCTTAGAAGGTTATATTGTTGCTTTTTGGCAGAAATGAACTGTTTTCCTGCCCGTGATTTGCCCATAAAGCTTGTTAGGTTACTAAAAGGCTGGAAGTTTAATCACCGCGATGAGAGCTTTGTGGCTCACAGCCAAGGAAGGAAATGTTTTTTCTAAATGCGGCGCGTAAGGCATTTCCCCCCGAGAGTGCACTTATTGATGTCTGAGGATGTGAATCTCTAAATCACTGTTTTCGCTGTCTGCTCACAGGAAAGACATTAATAAAGGCGTCCCACCAATATGCCGAGCAGAGGTTAACAGATGCAATAAGAGGGAAAACATGGACTAATTAGCGTCAATAGGCAGCATCCAGCTGATTAAATGGTGGATTTGGTAACAGTTTGAAGCCGTCCGATAAAGGAAATTCATTTATCTGTTATTTCAGTTAAGAGGAAACAGGTTTTATCAAAACAGAACACAGGAGGGTGTTTTTGTTTGACCCTGAAATAGGCTGCCGGGAGGACTCGTGCAGTAAACATGTTTTCCCCGTAAGATCTGTAAGAGAAGCCCTATAATGAGAACACGCTGTAAGCTGATATTGCCATCTTGGAAGCTGTGTGTTTTGTGGCTCTAACGATAACTGCTGCTCCAGAACCGCTGCTCACATGTTTGCTTAAGCCACATGTGAACTCTGCCTGGCCGCCGCTGAGCAAACACAGCAGCGCAGAAATGAAACCTGTCAGTTTGCAGGGCAGTCGAGTTACTCCTGAGCACTACTCTGCCTGCGAGGGTCCAACTGCACAAAACATGCATGCGATAAAACATACGGAGTGTAATGCAGTTAGGCGCTTTGGAGCGATGCACTTTTCCCATGTTGTGTTTTATGCTTTCACTCAGAGGAGGAAAAAGGGAAATACAAGTAAAGTAAGCCTCGAAAGCAAAAGTGCTTCGAAAATAAGAGGACTCAGTTTACCTTTTCATAGTATAATATTATTTGGTCAAAATAAGCCCATATGTTATCTTAAACTTGCCCAAATAACATTTTAACACCCCCCCCCCCTTTTTTTCTTTTCTTGTATAAGCTGATTTAAAGTAGGGAAATTGCGCTTTTAAAAGAGCAAATCAAATAATGATTATTTCAAAGCAATATTATTCCTGCTGACTGAGTAATCATTTCAGCTCTTATTTTATTGGATCATAATTAAAGTTGCATTAATTTGTAAGCACTTCATTGTTTTAGCTGATGGAGCTGAATGAATTAAGACTAATTTGTAGTCTGCTGGGCATTCTGACTAATAAGGGGCCTATTTTAGAAGATAAATACGTTTTTATAGCCACATAATGTTGCTAATTGACCAGAATGGGCAACATATTTTCTGCGCATTGAAACAAGACTATTATTTAACCCTTTCATGGTTATTTTTAGACTCTTACAGCACTTGGTTTAGTGCAAACCACTCTTCCTCAGTCACCTGCTTACACGTGGCTAGAGATTTTTATATACAAGTACCCACTGGATAAGTTAACTTTGCGTGTATCACATTATAGTGTATTCTTCTTTCCAATATTAACAATTTCCATACAGTCATGCGAAAAGCTAAGTGCACCCTTACTGCTTCCAAAAGAATTAAGAGGCTAAGTAGCAGCCAGGCGCTGCTAATCAAATGCACTTGATTAACTGATTATTAGCAAGCGTGATCATGGCTATACAGCAGAGGTTTTAGCAGTTTGCCAGCCTGGAGCTTTCAGCTGTGTGTTAACACAATGCCACAGTCTTTCCAGGAGTGCAACCCCCCCGAGGGTCAGATAAGTGCTAAGAGAAACTGTAAAAAACCCAAAAGCTTCATCTCAGAATGTAGAGGCCTCAGTTAGCATGTTAGATTTCATGTCAGTAAAATTAGAAAAAGACTGGAGAAGACTCCGGGCGACCCTTGTACCCAGAAGGCAGCCTCATCTCTCTAAAAAGAACATTGGAAATCTAAACCTTGCTGCTAAGCTGCATCTGAACAAACCATAAGACGTCTGGAACAACGTTCTTTGGACAGATGAGACCAAAGTGGAGATGTTGGGTCATAATGAACAGCATACCAGCACAAACACCTCGCCAACATTAGCAAGGTGGTGTAGGGGTGGCGATTTAGGCTGGTTCTGCAGGGACCTAGGCACCTTGCAGTCACTGTGAACTCTTCTGTATACCAAAATATGCTAGAGTCAGATGTAAGGACGTCTATCGAACAGGTAAAGCTTGGACAAAAGTGGGTCATGCAACAGGACAAAGACATCAGCAAGCTGCAGAACCAAGAGCTGTGCTTAGGTTTTCACAGAACTGCATGTTATTACTTCAAAAAGTGCATAAAGCACTTGTGTTCTTTGAGTTCTCTGTGAGATTTATACCAAAGGTGTCTCTGTAAGCAGCAGAGCACTAGAATTGTGAGGAGAATGGCACCTTCGGGGTAGAGCAGGTCACCTACTAATCGGGAGGTTGGTGGTTGGATTCCTGGCTGCTCCAGTCTGCATGCCAGCGTATCTTTGGGCAAGATGCTGAAGCCCCAAGTTGCTCTCCGATGCGACCGTCAGGGTGTGAATGTTAGAAAGCACTTAGCTGGAGAAGGAAGTGCTTGTGTAAATGTGTAAATGCAAACGTGTTGTGTAAAAGTGCTTTGAGAAAAGCGCTGTATTAGCACCAGTCCATTTAACTCTTTAGTTTAATCGTTCTGTGGTGTAAAGTCAGCCTTGCTTTAATTCTGTGACTGTAGAACGGTGGTTCCAAAACGCATTCAGGCTCGTTCCACTGCACACCTCCACCACCACCTACCTACGCAATCCCTGTCAATCATTAACAATGAAAGAGATCAAAGTGGAATTTCACCTAAAGGTAAACACAGTTGCATCAGAAACTTCTCCTTGTTGATTTTTTTCCCTTCAAAGAAAAAACATCGTCACCCCCCCCACACACACACACACACACACACACGCAGTTTGAGAGAAATCGCTCCGATATAAAGTAACTATAATATAATCAAAAACCAGCAATGAAGACTGACTCGAGCACATAGCAAATAAAAAAAAAAGTACCATGTTTTCGTTGATCACTAAGCTGAGACTCAAGGATCAGCCACACAGCCGAGTATCATATTGATGATTCTCTCAGTCCTGACACAGTTTCGAGGAAGAGCAGAGGATCGAGTTAACAGGTTATTCTTAACCCGTGACTCCCTTTTCTCTGAAGCAGGTCAGAGATATTCATCTGCTGCCTGTCAGCTGTGAAGGAGTCCTCCCGTTCTCAGACTTGTGTTTCATGTTGATCATCTCGGACACGTTAATGCCGACCGTGGCTGCTGCTACTGCTGTTCTCCGGGCCTTACAGTCAGCACTGTTTACCGAACATACATATTCCCTGGTCCCATGCAGACTGCTGCACATGCAAATAATAATTCATAAACAAAAGGCGAGCGTTTTGTCTTAAGGCCAATACAAGAGTCCAAGATAAAGATAAATAGAATTGCAAACTAAACTCAAGAGAAACTACAAACACTACAGGACGTAAAGAGGCGGAGGGCACCAGAGGAGTAGATGTCTTCTTGCTGAGACAGATTGGAAACAGGTGAATAATAAGAACAGCTGAGAAGAATCAGGAAAGCCGTGAGGGCAGGGACAGAAAAATCACCCTCACAGCTGAAAGGAACCATGAGCTCCCAAAACGGAAAGCCCTGGGTCCAAAACCAGGTGTTCACTAATTCTTCTGTATATACGCTAGCACCACTTAATAACAGCCATCCTGAGGTGCTTTTTATTTTAAGGCAAAGTCCCTACAATATTAGAGGGAACCCAAATCATTTGAAGATCCCCTCTGAGCCGTGCTTTGAGGCGGCGGTGGAGGTTCAGGGAGAGGCAGCCATCTGGTGCGAGCGGTTGGAGAGCGGCGGGAACGTGAGAAGAGTTTAGTGCAGGGAAACGACAAACGGTACACAAAGGAGACATTTGGCAGATTAGAGGGGCCATTAAACACACACCGGGAACACGAAGCTCCGGAAACAGGGACACCTGCAGGAAGGAACGGGAAAAAAGCAAATGAGAGCACAGGGGAGAAGAGGCACGCTGTTAATGGCATGAAAATATGGTGATCAACAAGGACAAAGGAGAGCGGGGGCAAGGTGCCCAGCAAGCAATGGGAGGTCCCCCAGCTCATAGTTTTTAGGCCCATCTGAAAAGTAGAGAGGCTGCCTCCCGAACCCGAACCGGGAGCTGAAGAGATAGCTGAAGGCTCTGCGTCCCATTCTACTTTTACAAACTCTAGGGACCACGAGTAAGAGTCTGAGAGGGAAGTGCTCTGCTGGGATAATAGGATACTTTGAGGTGTTGGAGATATGATGGGGACTGATGCTTCAGGACTTAGTATGGGGGGAGGAGGATTTTGATCTCAAATCTGGATTTAACAGGCAGCCAATGATACTGTGGGAGAAATAAGAGCTCGTTTTCTGGTTCTGGATTCTGGACCACCCATCAGCCCCCTTTTATTGATTTAAACCATAACGTAAAATGAAGGTTCAGAAACACTAAATAGGCTTTTAACACTGCACAAAGCAGGAAATACTGAAAATTTCTGATCTCTGCCTGGACATACCCCCCCCCCCAAAAAAAAAAAAAAATATTTTTAATTTTTT
>VUQK01042947.1:0-10101 GCA_015106715.1 Bujurquina vittata
CTGCTCTGCGCAGTGCTTTAGAACACGACCACTGATGTTGTCCGGGCCCGGTGAGCTGGTCTCTCTAGTCATTCTTAGAGCTCCCATCACCTCGGCACAGCTGAAGGTGAGTGCACCGTTCGTAGGTTGAAGTGTGGTCCTGATCTCTTCCAGCTGGGTCGAATTGTCTCTCTCAAACCTGCTGTAGAAGCAGTTGAGGTCATTAGGGAGAGATGCAGGGTTGCTTCCGTTAACCTGAATAGTGTCGTGGTGGATGGTGACGGTGTTCACAGCGCCCATGTTTGTGAGCCCTTGCCAAGCTGAGTGGAGGTTTCCTTGCATAAATTGACTTTCAACTTTATTTTTGTAATTATGTTTTGCAATTTTTATAGCTAGCTTAACTTCTTTATTGACCTCCTTTTTCTCATAATTAGAGCCAGTGTAGAAGATCCTAGAAAAGCCATATGTGTCGATCAATTATTAAATCAAGACCAAATGTTTATGAGGACACATTTAATGGATTTACTTTGGTGAAGTTGATTGTGTTATATTTTTCTGTCTTTGTGTTTTTTATACTTGTTTTTTGCTGATTTTTGGTTTGTTTTTTGGTGATCTGGGTGCAGACGCAGTCTACGGGTTTGCGGGGATGACCTGAAGCTGCAGAGAGGCAGTTGGACTAAAAGTCTGACTAAAATAAGCATTTAAGAGGCTTGAAAATCATTCAATTCTGTTTTTACTTACATTTTACACAGTGTGCCAACTTTTTTGGAATGGGAGTTGTAGATTAAAATTGAAACCTCAAACAGCAATACTAAATGGATGGCACATGATAGCTCAGCTACATTTTATTATACACTAAAGTACACTCGAAGAGCACGGTCACACTATTCATGCTGTCACCTGTGGTGTTTTCCTGGGTATAGGTAGCACCCTACACAATCTGTCTGATTAACGGTATTTACTGGGACCCCAACACCCCACGACTCCTGAGACGACTGGATGCTCAGATGCTCATGAGACCACGCAAACCCTTGTCTGCTGGTGAGGGTTCACCAGCACTTCCTCACAAGTAAGAATGCTTCACAGGAATACCACAAACATCTAAATTATTTACAGTCTGAGCAAGTGCTCTGACTGCTTCACATGTATGACCATTTCCATCACAGTATATTATTATATTTTAAGAGCACAAGTTGATGACAGTTGATGAGCATACGTAGCAGACAGTGAGGAACAGTACATGGCATAACTGTAGGACAGTTATTTTGCTCTACCAGAGGTTTCTTAGTGTTCAAAGAAAGCCCACTAACACTAGTACTACACTAATTCTACTGAATGCTGAAATATTTTGATTTTTCTATAATGTTGTAATGTGTTGATCTGCTGGGGTTTTGTGCTGTATGCTGTACGTGAATAAAATTGAATTGGCAGAAAAAAGGGACTACTTCCTGATCCAACTTAACCTTTCAAACCTTTAACCTTGCTGAAATAATTATTGCACTTCTCAAATATCACTGTGTTTGGCTACTATATGATATATTTAACTGAATTTTCTGATCCAAACAACCACTGATTTATAAAGGAAAATCATGAAAATTATCAGGGGTGCCCAAACTTTTGCATGCCACTGTACTGCATATACACAGTGGCTCCACGTTTGTCTTAATAGCCCATAGACTGTTAATGTGCCCCTCATTAACACCTTATTTTCTCTCTTCCTGCAGGCTGCTGGCCATCTGCGACATATCTGCCGACGCTGGAGGCTCTATAGAGTTCATGAATGAGTGCACCACCATTGATAAGCCTTTCTGCATGTACGACGCTGACCAGCATATTGATCATGATAGGTATGGAAGCATCATCTGTCACCCCTGTTTTGAATATTTGTCAGTCCAGCTTGGTTTATATATTTCCACTCACAAAGCTCACTGCATGCCTTAAATAAAACACGGGGGCACAGAGAGGCTCCAAGTGTGTCATGAGCTGTTTGTGTTTCCATCTGTGACACACACCATTGTGCGTGCCACTCTTGGAAACACTGTCCCAGAAAAGAGGTCACTGACTCAGCAGACCTAGTTTCTCCAGGCATGCAATATAGATGACACAAAAAACTAGACCTCTCTGACTCTTGACTTCTTTATGTCCAGAGGGTTTTTCTTCTGTTTGGAAAGGGGGCATTCAAAAGCATTTAGCATTGTCTTGCTGAAATATGCAAGGCTTTCCTTGAAAAAGATGGGATGTTGCTGTAAAACATTTATATATATGTCAGATCTGCAAGCTGCCAATTCCATAGGCAGTAATGCACCCTCACACCATGAGATGCAGGCTTTTGAATTGAGCACTGATGTTTCTTCTCCACTTTAGTCTGAAGAATAAAGTGTCCATGTTTTCTAAAAAGAATTAAAATTTTTAATTCAATTTCAATTACTCTGACAAAAGAACAGTCTTCCACTGTGCCTCAGTCCAATTTAAACGAGCTATGGCCCAGAGAAGATGGTGGCATTTCTGGATCACGCTCACACATGGCTTCTTCTTTGTATGATACACAGCTTTACGCTGCGTTTGTGGCTGGCACCTTAATCTGTGTTCACAGATACTGATTTCTGGTAGTGTTCCTGAGCCCATTCAGGGATTTCCAAGTACAGAATCATGTCCGTTTTTAATGCAGTGCAACCTGAAGGCCCTGAGCTCATGGGCAATATTGATTTTCAGCCTTGTGCCTTGCAGAGATTTCTCCATATTTTCAGAGTCCTTTGAGGATATTATGTAGTGTGGATGATGAGATATTGATGTGATATTAAAACTCTTCACAATTTACGCTGTTCATTATTCTGAAATTGTTCCACTATTTCTTGCTTACTTCTGAGGAAGAAAATTAGGATCCTCTTTTTATACACAACCATATTACTGGTTATTAATTAGTTGGAAAATGTTCTTCCAGCTGGTTCTTTTTAATACCAATAACTTTTTTTAAGATGTGCTGCTGTCATCAAATTTTGTATGAACTAATATTTTTCATTAAAGTAAAATGTCTCAGTTTGAACGTGATAAATTCCCTATGTTTTATTGTGAATAAAACATGGGTTTATAATATCTGCGAATGATTGATTCAGTTTTTATCTAAATTTTACACAGCGTCACAGCTTTTTCAGAATTGGTTTATACACTGTGTATATCAGTAAGTAACATTTTATTTGTGGTCCGGGCAGTGTTGAGGGAAACGGGATTCTTATGTGCTCCATTGACAACCTTCCTGCTCAGCTCCCAATTGAAGCCACAGAGTACTTTGGAGACCGGCTCTTCCCTTACATCTGGGAAATGGTAAGACTTCCAGTTTTAGGTGAGATCACAGCAGCTGGTGATGCCACAGATTTTCCAGCCTATTTGGTGGTGTCTGATTGACTTTCCTGTTGGAGAGGGCTATTACACCTTTTACAAAGTGAAAGGTGGAAATTCTAACCCCCTCACAAACACGACTTGTTGTGCGTTTCTTTTTTGAGGTAAATTTCGTGTCTTGTCATTACCAGCTACCTTCAGATGCCACAAGACCAATGGATGAAGAAGAGTTCAGCCCTCAAGTCAGAGATGTAAGTAGTGGAAAGTTAATAGAGAGAAGTTTCACTGTATTTGTTACAATGGCTGATATTGTTTTTATTTGAGTGTTTTCTTGATTTTATAAGTTTGGTTGATAACCTATATGTACCATAACCCTCAGTTTGATTTATAAGCTGCATGATGTTAATTGTTCTTCAAGGCTGTCATCACCTCTAATGGAAAACTTACTCCAAAATTTGAATACATTGAAAAACTTCGAGAAAGAAGGTAAGACTGTCTTTTGACAGGAACTGTGATCTATATTAATACTGTATTTATTTCTGTGTATTTGTTAGGTATTTTTATTGGTATTTAAATTTTTTTTAGTGTATTTCATATTTAAAATTTTTATTAGAACTGTCAACAAATTCCATCTATTAGTTGCGAGCAGTGTAAAGATACAATGTCTAAAGATTAGTTGAAAGATCATTTATCATTCCTTACAGTGAAATACCTCACCAGGTCTACATTTCTAAATTGCTGAGTTTGTTAAACTCAATTATTAACTTAATTTGTTGTCTGCTGTTTCTCCTGTTACATGCCTTAACTACTCCTTTTCTAAAATTTCAACTTGTGATTTTTTAACATCTTTCCTCTTAGCAACTAACCCTCACGATGTGGTTGTTCCTGCACAGTGCTGCCCTCTGGTGTCTGCCTGCATTAACACCTTGCTTAGCTAGCGTGCTAAATAGGCCATCCCTGCTAGCCAACTGCAGAAGCTGGAGTTTGGGGGCATCGAGCGGTAGAAATATCTTTTCTTCTCACTTTACACTAAAAACCTAATCGCTTATTGTGTCAAGTTAGTGTTTGTCTGGTTTTGACATGCAGTTTGTTTTTTTAAAGTTTGGAGCCAGATATAATCAATACCAGTTTTATTTTTGTGCATAAAAAATGCCTAACTTAACATAAAGACTGGAAGCAGGAAATCTGCTAGAATACCTCTGTTAACAGAGAACTAAATCTGCTCTAAAAAAAAACTTAAAAACCTCTTGACTGCATTTAGCAGTCTTTCGAGGAGGCTTTATCCAGGAAGAACATGGAATTTTTTTCTCGAGTGCCATCAACCATATTAGCTGCAAATCTGTTATTGGAAAACATAAAGTAGAAGGGCACTTAAAGAGCACCTCAAGGCCCATGTTCTAGCCTCAATTTCCCCAACTCATGGAAAATGCCGTCTCTAAACTTTAAAGAAAGACTCACTGACAGGCAGACAGACTGCACTAATTATAAACCTCCACCTAATCTGTTGCTTTTGCAGTGGAATAAAATATCAACACAATGCTATTAATTGTTGCTGTGATTTGAAACTATATAAATAGAAATAAACTATAACTAAGAACAGAACTCAGGTAAGTAAACTAAGAAGACCTGATGATATATATAATAAAAACCATTCAGGAATTACTATAAAAATGTGCAACACTCAGAACTACAAAATCTGCAAAACTAAATTAAGAATCTGAGACATTAAAAACAGAATTTGAAAGTCCAAAACACAAAATGCAAGGTCAAACCTCAGGATCATGACACATACAGCTTTTAAAAATTATTTTTAATCTCAGATTTTCTCAGCTCGGTTGATTGTTTATATTTGATTTGCTTATTTTTCAGCTGCCTTAGCTTCCCTTGCAGATTCAGAAGAGTTGCATTTACACATATTTTAATTTGCAAATGCAGCAACAAGTCACTGGGAATTAATCTCTGTGACTTGAGTGGTACAACCCTTATCTGATACTTTTGTTGATCATTAACAATCAGATTTTATGTCGGTTTTTTTATTGGGGGGCTCAATGAACAGCTTGCTTGAAGATCTCACCCTCTTTTCAGAGTCTATTATTCCCACCAAAGCCTTCCATTTGCTCATATTTAGGCCAGCTCAAAGACCTGATGAGTTTTCTTCTTAACTGAACCTAAGTATCATTTTTGCAGACAAGCTATGCCATCACAGATCTTAATTGTTTTGACTGAGTTTGGCTCCTTAAGATATGTAAACTAGGGGTGTAATCCTCCTGTGAGAACGTCTGTCTTTTCTTTTTTTAATTAAGAAGATGAGTGCCAAGCAGACTTTCAGTCAGGCCTGCTGTGGCTCATGCATGTGTGCAATGTTGGTTCCAATCAAGCGAGCACTAATGAGCTCTGGGTGGGACTCTTGGATGATTTGTGGTGGCCATTGTGGTGGTGGGATATTAATGTCACAGGTCATTGTGGGTGACCTGTGGCATTATCATATCATAATACTTATGTGTGTGTGTCTGTCTGTATGCATGTATGTATATACAGGCATGGACAAAATTGTTGGTAGCCCTCAGTCAATGAAAGAAAAACCCACAATGGTAACAGAAATAACTTTAAGAAATTTTACTGATCTCTGCATGCATGTGGCAGATGATGGGAACAGTTACACACACACACAAACACACACACACACACACACACGCACACACACACACACACACACACACACATATCCCATCAATCGACTGGGAATGTTTTGGCAGAGGACACAAGAGTCCACTTTCACCATAGCTACCAGACTGCTAGCAGACAGTCTCCATAGAGAAGGCATATCTTCAGCTGCCTTACTGTCTTTGGTCTTCACTCATGGTCAATAGGCGATCATCTCTTCCTTGTTTGATCTGTACAGATTTACTTTGAACTTGTATGCAGCTGCGCCATGTGTCTATGGGTCTGCGGGTTGATTTTGGACAGGCAATAAAAGAGATGAAAAAACTAAATCATAGCCCACAGTAATGAAAGAAACAGGGTGGAGAAGGGGGTGGGAGTCTCCCGGTCGCTCCCCTTTTTTCAGTGGCTCAATAACATTCTTCATTCTGAGCTGCCTTGGGGAGAAAAGGGGGGTCCCCTTTCATGCCAAGCAGGGTGTGGTGCAAGAGGGGCCGTCAGGAGCCTTTAGCTCTAGTTATTCCTCTTTCTTTTTTCCCCCTTCTTTTCCTTCTCTTTGTCTCTTTAATTGGACTGACTGACCACATCTCTCTCACCTACAGTCCTGGGGGCATGTTGGGATCCCAGGAAATCAATACTGTAGCAAAGTAAAGGGCAAAAGCTCTAGGGGCAAAAGGTCAAAATTCAGATTTGCAAACAGAGAAATGATAAACAAATTAGACTTAATTTGGGTGTTGTGTTTTGCTTTGGTTTCCACATCAACTATACAACTGCTTGAATGAATTCTGACTCTAACGTCTCTGCAATTAGATCAGTCTCATGAGAAAGAAGTAAGAGAAACAAGAATGCCGGAGTCCGGCGCTGACCTTCTCTGTGATTGGTGCAGACAAGATGTTTAAAGGTAACGAGGATCGATTAGTATTCCTGCCTTATCGTTGCCTGGCTGCTTCTAGCTTTCAGCAATATAATTGTTGTCATGCTATTGTCTATTTGGATTCCTCTTCGGCTCATGAATGTTTGCTCGGAACATGTGTATGTGTGTTTGTGTGAACTTCTCCTTCTCTTGACAGTGATCCACCCCTCCCACCATCATGCCCTCGCTCCCCTGCAGTGCTCCCAACAACAACATGTTTCCTCGGAGACCGATTCAATCTCCTAAAATCTGAAAATTCACACAAACACTTGCATAAGCAAACACACACACACACACACGCGCGCGCACACACACACACACACACACACACACAGACACACACCAGTCTTCCCTCTCGTCTCTTTGTTTGTTTGGGTTTGGCTTTGTTCTTAATTTCACAGATAAAAGCTCAGCAGCTTTACATGATAGCGAGATAACAAAGGCAGAGGATAATCCTAATTCAGCCAGCTCACAGAGGTAATCTAAACACAAAATATCCCTTCAAAGAAGCTGTTTTCTTTTTAAAGCTATCAACACCAACTGTGCAATTTATCACCGCGATATTATGGTACAAACACTTTAAGTACTTCTATCCCATTTTGTCTGCGCTGATGCATGAGGGCAGAGGAAGGATGACGTCATATGTGAAAGCAGGATTTGTAAGCAACAATGCCCAGGGACAGACAATAAGGTACAGAAAGGTGCAATTCATATGAAAGAAAGTAATCAGGTTCAGTGAACAAGGCATGTTGTGTTCAAATGTGCCAAAGCTGGGAACAAAGATAACTATGTTCTCCTAGTAGGTATTAAATGTGATAGAAACCTGCATCCATCAGAAGCTAGTGATGCAGACATGAGATGATTCATCTGCATTAGATAAGTGACAGGGCACAGATGAAAAGGTGGGTTTGAACTCTGCAATTTGCAAGTGAAAAGCTGGAGGATCCTGATTTAAAATACCTTTCAAGTAAGTTCCTGAATACTTACGGTTTGGAGCAAAATGTTTAGCCTGTGGGGATACAAAGCCATTAAAATGGGCATTTTAAACGGGAGATGCTTAAAGATATGAAAAACTATGTTCAAACTGCGTAAAGTGCTTAACTATATCTAAGCTGGCAGCAATAAAATTTCCACTAGAAGCTGATTTTAAAAATTCTGCTAGCCCTCTTTCTGCACATCTTACGCAGTTATATAGGGTGGAGACGGGATGCAAATGCAATGAGTTATCTAACATGACAAGTCAGAGCAGGACATAGCTGCAGCTGTGAATAGAACTGAAAGCATTTCAGTGCTCAGTACAAATGTGGAGAGAAAAGTCATTAACCAACAGACAGGCAACATTTATAGAGCTACTGTTCTAGAAACCGACAGATCACATTGTTCACCTGTCATCACATAAGAGATAAATTAGTCAGTCTGCTGCTTTAAAATCATTTTTTGTGATATATGTTAAACGTTGTTCTGCCTGTTTTCTCTGACTGATAACTATTTAAAAAAAACAGAATCTGATGTAGTCACCACCTCCCACGTCAAACTAGTGATTTTTTCCGGTGCAGCGCTACAATAATGTGAGTGAGTTTATGTAAATCACAACAAGTCACCCCTCTTCAGTCTGTCTGCTCACAGCTGGCTGCATGGAAAAAAATGTGAGGAAGATAAATGGAATTCAATCAGGAGAGACTGTGTGAAAATTTGCTTTTCTCCATTAGTCAAGGTGATTTGAGTGTGAGTGTGTGCGTGTGTGTGTGTGTGTGTGTTAGTAGCACCAGCCAATCAACCAGCAGTGATTACGTTTCTGAAAAGAGCAGTGAATATTCAGTTTCCTTCAATCAGGGACTGTTATGAATGCCAGATTCAGTCTGAAGTTACCCATTTACCAGCTTAAATACCAGCGGTAATAACTCATAATAGCAAAATGGTGTCTTGAGATGATGAACTGGATGTATCATAGCAAAATATACTAACATCCTATTTTCTCTGAACTCTTTCACTTCCACAATAAAGCTTATTGTCAGCAAAGAAACCAGGTTGCATTTTATGTAGTGTGATGATGGAGGGGTGGGGTGTAAATTTAGACTCATTAAAATGACAGCTGTTCCATCTGATATACAATCGCATTTTCTAATTTATGATAGCATGTGCACAGCATGTGTGTGTGTGTTTGCGTGTGTTGTTATGTCCTCTGCTCAGTGAAAGCAAGAGCTACAAAGAAAGTAGTATTCTCAAAAGGTCTTATAGCTTTTAGAAGTAACAGCCACTCAAAGAGGCGTGTTAATAAAACCAAAGTTACCGTATATCAACTCAGATTTGAACAGAAAGATGACATTCCATTCAGTATGAGCATGCAAGCAGATTGTGATTGCTGGAATGCAGATTTGGAGGAGCTGTATGTGCGGCCCGCTCATCACCGGAACACACACTGTACTTAAGTGTGATTCACTTAATGCCAGTGTATTCACAACATGAAAGAGTGATGACACACATCACAGAATGAAAGCATTTGGGAAAAGCACGCACAGCTGCAAACTTTTTTTTTTATTTCTTACACAAACACAAAGCTTTCTTGTGGAGTAAACAACTTTACTGAAGAGCATAAGGGGTGAATCGCATTGGCAAGTTATAGCCTGTCTTTACAACTGACACAAGGGTTAACTTTGCGCCACACATTCCATGTAGCTGGGAACTATTATCTCCAGCCACGAGTCCCACCCACCACATACACAAACACGTAAACACAAGCTTCTGGTGCCTGGTAAATGAGTGGAATTCTACTGTGTAAAAAAATGCCTGTGATAGCGCAAGGATTCAGCACTTTAAATCGGGCTGAAGTTGAGGCTTTGTGCGACTTTGGTTGATAAGAGCCCATATCTCGACTTTAATTGCACTGACAGTGACAGGCAAAAAAGCTGCACTCCCACTGTGAGACTTCCATGTAACCTTGAAGCCGAGGACGGTAGAATACATTACTGGTGACAGAGACAGACTGAGAAGTATAAAGATTGACAGACTCAGACTGATGGGAAGGGAAACACAGAGAAGTATTGTCCACTGTAGAGATTAAAAGCTTTGCTCTTGACATGCCTTGCACCAACTCAAATCTAATGCAGTCCCTTGGATTAGTCAAGAACCTTTTTAAATCCCACTTACACACACAAGGACATGACCAAAAAAAAAAAAAAAGAAAAAAAAAGAAAAAAACCCCACCCCCAAAC
>VUQK01042948.1:3858-16124 GCA_015106715.1 Bujurquina vittata
ATATAAAAATGTGAATAAAAGCTGAGCTGGAAAAGGGTTTGCAAATACAGAAAGTGTGGTGTGGGATTTCTTAGTCATTAATATATATTAAAAGTGTTTCTAAAAGGTAAGTTCACTCCAGTTTGAGATGGAAAAAAATGACCAGTGTTATTTGCACAGGTTTTTAAATAATACTGTGTAATATAATAATACAACAGCAATGTATGAAAAAGTTAAATCAGTGCCTATTAATTAATGCCTATACTAATTGCCATTTATGTAATGTCTCTTCTTGAATTGCCCTTCTAATAGATTCCTGCAGTTTTAGCTCATGAAAAAAGGAAAATTTGTCCAAGTATGCCATAAATAGTTTTGTAATACAGCAGTGATGCTGCGGGGACAACCTCACAGCATGTGCAAACATGTTAACATGAACATAACAATGCCATGTTGACTGGCCAAAGGGCTTACGAGTCTCTGCGCCTCTTGAATAGTGTTGTTTAAAGCTTGTCCCTGAACCCAGTTGCTCTGTAGACGCCATTTTCCTCTCCTTTCACTCCTAATTACCATAGCCTCTCCAGAAAGTCCTCTGTTGCTCCATCTGTCCCCTCAGCCACTGACAGAGATGCTCTAATCACCTCACATAGCAGGGCTCACATGGGAAAAGACTACACCAACCACCATACTGTCTCAGATATAGAGCCTCTGTTAGATGCCAATACCTCACAGGGGGTAAGCTATAAACACTGGCCGCAGCCTTGTATGGGATATGTTCAGTGATGTGCGCTGAAATGGAACCATTTCATGTTACAGATCTCCCACACAGCCCGACAACACTGATGCCAAATGGGGTTTTGTATGAAGTATATGTGACATATGCTGAGTGCACTGACAGTCCATCAGTAGCTCTTACATCAAAATGACATTCAAGGGTTGAAGCTCTGTTCTTTGGAAGGATATGGCAAGTTTACATTAAGCTACATACTGACATGAAATATGACTTGGAAGGGGAAACATGTTTTAATGTTCAAGACTATCAGAAAAATGGATCAAATTGAGAGAGAGGAAGAGAGAAGAGCAGCTTGTAATTGGAAAAAACTTTATTTTCAACCCTGCATGTGTTCTAAAGCCATGCCTCCACAGATCCATGTATTATTTAATCTTATTCTGTATGCCCTGCAGCTTCATATCTCGCCCTCCTTGTATTTGATTCTGTTATTCTCACCCAGGTTGACACTTCCTGACTTCTCATTTTTGCTTTACCCCCTTCTCGATGACTTTCATGTGTTCTTTTGTGGGGTGCTGCAAGTTTCCTCCAGAACTTTTCCTAAAGCAAAAAAGAGAAACTTTCCGGTTCTGCCAGAAAGCCTTCTCATCTTGGCGGAGGAGCAGCCGAGGGAACTCTCAAATGATGACAGCCATCGTGAAAGGGCAGATAAGCCCGTGTGGCTTTGCCTCTGATTGTATGTTCATCTCATTCTGATCCGGCCACGATTCTAAGCCCCTGTCTTGCAGTCCTCACTCTCCCAACAGTTGATCTTCTGCATGTCATTGAAATCGTCTTATAGCTGATCCAGGAGACAGGGGGAAAGTGGCTGTTTGTCACCCAACTTCAGTCTTGGCAAGTAAGTTCTGCGATGTTATTTTCTTTTTCTTTACACTGTGACTGACTGGTCAGTTAGACAAAGTGTTTTCTTGTGGTTTCAGTACACACTGTGGTTTTAGAACACATACGCTACATATTTCTGATGCAAAAACACATCCTTAAACACTTGTGACTTACAAAAGATCACTATGCCTTGCATTCACAAGCTACATTTGGTGTGAGGTGACCTTTTTAAAGCCCTCTTGAGTAATTGACCAAATAAACAACACCACGAGCTGTTTTAGATTTGGTTAGGTTTGGTTTCTTTCTGAGTTTATGTTCTTAGTTCTTCAATTATAGGTTGTGGGGTTGTTCTTGTTTTGATTTATTTCTCCAACCAGGTCATTTCTGAATTCCTGTTTTAGGGTGAACCTTTCATAAGATGAATTATTCTTATATGTATTTTTCTATCATTAATTTCTTCCTCTTTGCTTCAGTTCTTATTTAGGGGTTGTTATTTTGTTCCCTCAGTATTCTCCTTTGTCTCCTCCTCCTGTGTCTCCCCCCTCTGTTAAGTTCAGGCATGTCTCTTTGTTTCCATATTTCAGTTATTGTTACTCACTTCCTGTTTTACTTTGTTAGTTAGCCGTCTCCTGTGCCAGGAATGTGATTTGGTCCAAACACTACTTTGGTTCCTGAAATCAAACAAACTCTGAGCCACTGCTGAGAATTAGAAATGGTCCAGATTCTTTCTGCTCCAGTAAGATGATCAGTGTGGCTGTTTTCTCAGGTGTTAGGATGGTGTTAAGTTTAATGTCCAGGCACACATGAAAAAGAAGTATTACAAGGTTTAGCATAGGTAGAGTTTACCACAAAGATAGCTCGCTAGTTTCCATCAAACTAGTTAGCGTTTAAGTAACTGCTAATGTCATTGAGCTAACATGTGCAAGAATAAGGAGGGGGGTTTTAGTGTTGACCATGTTTCTTTGCTACTATCTGATAATTAGCATTAACCAAAAAATTCTGTTAAAAATAAATTCTAAATGTGACCTGCTGCTCAGAAGACCACTGATGGATTCATCCTCTGGATACCATGAATATCTGAACTAAATTCAACGGGAATCTGCAATGTCAATGTTACACTGTCGGGTAAGTAGGCTACACATTTTACGCATTTATTTCATTAGCCAAAATTAGCATCCCAATTTTTACATTGCAGATATCTCTTGCTAACTGTTCTTAATGGTCACAAAAATTTGTATTTGTGCAGGAATTTAGCTCAACTCACCACTAAATGCAGAATGAAGAATTTTTCAAAAGTGCTCGTTTTTGCTTGTAGTGAATAAAAATGTATTACGCCATAAAACTTTTGTAAATCTTCATCATACAAAAGATTATCCACGGTATGACACTACCCAGTCATTGGCTAACGACTTGTTAATCACAAACTGTAACATGGTTTTTGCGATGACAGCGGAAACGCTCATTTCAAGCCTTCAAAATGGAAATTCAGAGAGCAGTGGGTGGCGTCATGTTTTACTGTCTATGGTCACGATGTCTCGTTTAACAGTGACAAAAATGCCAAACTCGAGACTTAAAAGCAGCAGTCTGCAGACAGATGGGTGACGTGAAATTGGTGACTATGTCTGCCTTTTATATACAGTCTATGAGCAAGAGTGGGTAAAACAAAAAATAAATCAGCTAACAAGTACCAGCTTAGTCAGACGTAACCACTGAGATGCACTTTACAGCTCAGATTGATGAGATCTAACAGTGTAAGTACCCAAGGGCTAAATTTATCTTTAAGGCAAGTGAAGCAAACAAGACTCTGGGAGCAACCTGAAGCTCCTGAGTTGGTGTAAAGTGATACAGTATAAAGAAAGCTGAAAGGTTCTTTCCACTTCAAAAGGCACTGCTCTTCCACCACGGTTATCAAAGCTTAATATTTGATTTTAGTTGACCGTTTTCCATTAAAAACATGATAGCCACAGTAAGAGTGACAGACCCAGGTAGAGGGAGCACACAACCGCACATACCCCCCACCCCCCCACCTTACATACACACAGGCAAGTACATACCCTGCTTACTAGAGTGTGTAGGCCGAACAGTTTTCTTCACTTAACTTGACATTTCAGGCTGTACTGTCTCTGGCGGGTCCTGTGTGGTGTCACATCTATAGCCCCTGCTGTATGCACTGCTGAACGCCGTGGGTCTTAAATGAGATCCCAAAGGGAAAGCAGAGCTGAAGGTGAGCTGTGGAGGGATTGAAGAGGGGGGAGGCATTATCTTAGCCGCTAATGAACAATTGTATAATTTCTATCAAAAGCAGTCATAAGGCCTGTTCAGTCTTATGGTATCTCTTCTAAATACTGTCATGATAAAGGGACTGTTAAACGAAGAGAGCTGGTGGAGGAGGTGGGGGAGGAGGGGCTTTGGAGCTGTCAAGAGGGGCCACTGTGGTCAGGAGGAGCGCTAGAAAGGAAAGTCTCTCCGCCTTTATCTGCCATTTCCTGCTCCCTTCCTGGCTACATTAATAATCTGTAAGAGCAGAGAATCACGCACGGCTGTGAGAGATAAAACACGAATGACAAAATATCAACTTCCTGCTACAAAACTCAAAGCCGTTATTAGAATATCAGGCACAGACGGTAATTAATTTCAACTTTAATTACTTCCACTGTTCCTGTAGATTAGATCACAGGTTTGAGATGGGTTATTAAAACAACTAGGGAAATCTGCAATAGAAAAAAAATGTTAATTTCTCCAACCCCATCTCTTAACCTGCTTGTTGAGTGATGCAATTACATCTTTGTGGTGCAGACAAGGGTTGATATGATGTAGATGAAAAAGACACTCAATCACTTTGGGTGCTGGAAGGTTTTTACAGCCAACACACAGATATCTAAACAGTGATTGTAGCACCTGATGATGAAGTGTGTATGTCTTTATGTTTTTTCAAATATATCAAAAACTGATGCAAAACACAGAATCTCAAGTAGAAATGCAAGAACTTGGCTTTAAATTGTTGCAAAAAAATCCTGCTGTTATTTTTGCTTTAGGTGTCATGGCAATGTAAAAATCATTCTGGACTTTAATTAGCATTCCCAGAAACATAATTTAGACCCCCTAGGCTTCCCCACATCCTTATATTGCACTATCCAGTTCATCGCGTGTATATGCTGTTTTTAAATTAGAAAAGAAAGTCCTTTGTGTCATTAATCAGTGGTTTTTGCCTACTTGGACAGCACTGCAGCCAGAGACACATCAGATATAACTAAGAACTTCATCTAATGGTTAGTTTGGCTTGTTATAATGGTTTCTCACCAAAGCTGTACTGGAGAATCTTAAAGCGATTGTGTAGTGCAGTGATCTTGAAAATGGTGATGGTAAATCTTTTCTTTTAATTAGGAGGTATAGTTACTGTAAGTTTGACTTAGGAAAGCTTTCAATGTTTCCTTGTTCTTTGAACAAGTAACCAAATAACTGGCTGGGCACAGATGACACAGACCGACAGCAAGCAAACTGTGTTCACACTTCTCCTTCTCCATTCACTTTCATTATAGTGAACATGCATGCACATATACAGAATACTGCCGATGCAGTACTGTAGGAACACCAATGGATTCCTTCTTGCTCCTACTTGGATTCCAGCTAGCGGCTAGAATATACTTCTGCTTTATTTTTTCAACACACACAAAAAAAGATACACACATTAAGTAATAAACTAGTCAGACAGTAGCCTACACTGATTGCACGAGGGCACGGTGGCACAGTGGTTAGCACTGGTGCCTCACAGCCAGATGTCTGGGTTGAAATCCGTCTTGGCCTGGGCCTTTCTGTGCGGAGTTTGCATGTCTCTGTGTTTGAGTGGGTTTTCTCCAGGTACTCCAGTTTCCTCCCACAGCCCAAAGCCCCCCCCCGACCCCTAAAAGGATAAGTGGAAGGGAATGGATGGATGCGCTTACCCACAGCAGTCTAGCCATGGCTTCCAACTGGGACAAACCAGCCGCAGAAATACAGTACTATAATACTGGGTATAGTTCTATCCAGCAACCAGTTTTTTTGTTTGGTCATCCAATTTGGTGTCATCACCACCAGACCTAAGTTAATCCACAAAAACATCTCAGTCCTCTTCATGACCATAGAGCCAAGGTAAAGAGTAAATAGGGGCTCCCTTCATGAAGTAATTGCTTATGTATTTTGCCTTAACTTTAATTAAATTTTTAGTTTAATTTTGATTTCTCAAACATCTTGTTAAAAGTGGCATTACACAGAAGGTAAAGGTAGAATAGAATATCCACATCTTTGGACTGCTTTAATTCAAACTCATGTATATTGCAGAGTAGACATTATCGTCATTGTTGACTTCCATCTGCCCCAGATCAGTCTATGAACCTTTTCTTTTTTTTACAGTTCTAAATCTTTCTATAATATATGCAAAATATGTTGTTTTTTTGGCTTACTGGGGGATTCTCATATTAAACATGGCCAAAATTTATAATGATGGTGTCAGTATATATATGTGTACAGTAAGTAATCCCTGTGAGCCAAAAGCTCAGGCTTCAGACTGCTCTAAACACTCAATTTCAGGCACTTTTCTTCTGCCTTTGGCTCTGTATGATGCCAGCAAGAGTGAACATCCCAAATATAGTAATCTCAGGCTTTGAATACAGAAGCCCCACCCCACTGAAAGTCAAACTTTCTGTTTACTAGGGACCACTAATCAGAAAAAGGTTGGCTTCAAGGGATGGGAAGGGAGCTAAAACAGTTTGTTTCAAATAGTGGATGAACTAGAGGGCTGCACCAAGGACCAGTGAAAAATAATTATTCTGAACTGCGAATCCTGCGAAGCTATTTTAGTTGAGTCAAAGAATACAAATGTAGAGCTGGAAATGAGAATAGTAAGCCCCATTTAAATGAACCTCTAAATTTATAAAGGGGCCATTACCAGTAATGTGCAATCTATAGATATCAGCACAAGATACGGCAAGAAGTGTACAACCACGACGACCATGATGGGGGCCTTGATTGATTTATTTATTTTTTGGCAGTTAATAGCCATTTGCATTCAACCATGTGCCTCAAAGCCAGCTTCGTTCTAGTAAGATGACTCCATATCAGTTGATTCAATGCACAGTTTTCTTCATCAATCAGAAAAACATCAAACGCCCTTTCATATTTTGCAACCTATATGCAAATAATCAGCTGCGAATGGTAATATCATATGGAGCAGACAGCCTATTTGCTGTGGGATTATAGAATGAAAAAAAAATGCATTGCAGATATGCCATTTCAAATTAAACATGCAGCCTTTTTCTGCTATCTTTTTTTTTTCCAGATAGTCTAATTAATTTACTTCGACTATAAATAAATATTTAGTTCCCTCGTAGCACAGCACACAGGCAAGAACTGGTTTGGTGCATCAAGTCTTCATTATACAGTAGTGTTCAGGGGTGTGTGGGAACAGCTAATCTTAAAATCCCTGCCACACAATAAACAGAGTGACAGAAAGGAAGGATGTATGAGATAAGTCGCCAGTAATGAAACTGGATGCCAAAAGGAGAGGACAGTATGTAATGAAGAGAGAGAGAGAGAGCAGAGGGGAATGTTTAAAATAAGTTCAAGAACAAAGATAAAGCCCAAGGATGATGTTATCTGCAGGATTGAAGAAAGCATTTCAGTAACAGAATGGTCACAATCACTTAATCAACCTGACTCCACCCAGCACCGTCCCTGTCTTCCATCATATGCTATTTCCCCCGCACCAAACAGTCAATTTTCACATGCACGCGCGTGTGTGTGTGGGCAGCATCTGAGTAAAAGGGTTACAGGAAGCCTTGATGACTCTGTCATCATGGAGGGTGGCCTTGCATTACCAAAACACAGCTCTCCAGTTCCAGTCCAGTTGTCCTGCAGAGATGACCAGTCTGACACATGAAAGGATATAGGCTGAGAATGAAGCATTAGAAACGTTTATCTGCTGTCACCGTTGAGGTTAAAACAAACTGATACTTTAACGAAAACCCAAACAGTGCGGAAAATCGTTCTGTTCTGATCACGGTGATGCCCAGTTACTACATTTAAAAAGAAATATAAAAAAAAAAGTCATTTAAAAACTTTTATGTCCTTAATCTTTTATGTATTGTTCTGTGATGGAATACATCTCATATACTTATATCTAAAATTCCACTTAAAGTGGTGATAGACAGCTGTGGGGTTTTTAATCTGTCTTTACTTTCTTTGCCTCCTCCGATAACAGGGCTCTTCCTTTTGCTGGGTTGAGTTTCCACTTTTGCTCCCGTTGTTTCAGTATGCTCCGTTTCACGTACCTGGGGAAAAAACTTCTTCCTGTGTCAGTTATGCAATCAAGCCTCTATTCTTCTGAGAGATTTACTGCCTAGTGGCACACAGAGTTGCATAGCACAAGCTACGCTTCTAGGCAACCTAAAAGCTAATGGTGTCATTATTCTGCAGCATCTACATTGTGAAATCTATGTTTACATCATGTTGAAAAGTAATTGCCATTTCCTGTTGGAGTCAAACTTTGAAGGCAAGAGTACTTTAATATATTTTTTATAAGAGTGCCATTATCATTTATATTTACTAATTTAGTGAAAAAATTTGAATGCTACCTCAGTCTCTGTTTGAAATATAAAAAAAAAGACTCAATAAAATCTGTTTCAGTCAGACCCAGACTACAGACTGCAGACTCATGCACCACATGAACAGAACAAACAAAATATGAAATAATATATTGCGGTGACCTTATCAACACCTCAAACATACATTATCTTAGGCTGATAAAACAGCTACATATATTCTGTGTAGTGTGGCTCCCTTTAAACTTCCTTTCCAGGCACTGTGATCTACCGCTGTACTGTACAGCATCGTTCCCCCAACAAGCTTATTTCTAAAAGCTGCCGAAGCTCTACTCAAATCCTCTAGATCCCGGTCCCTGCTGGGGCCAGACCGCTGGCCAAACTGAGATCCTCAGACAAAGACTGGCCTGAAACTCCTCTTGATTTGGACGGGCACATGGCTGCCACGCTCTGCAAACACCATAACACCATCTCTGCTCTCATTTGTGAGGCCTTTAGCTATTCATGAGTTTGCGATTAGCAGCGCTTTGGTCTGATGGCAGCTCACCAGTTGTAAAAGTCGGCGCGGACAGTGGCCCCCCCTCCGAGAGCGGCTGGTAACTTGGCCTCTAATGCTCCGACCTCACATGTATCAGGCGAGGCCCTATCGGTGCTGCAGGACCAGGCTTCAACAATGCTGCTCAACAAGCATTTTTTTTTTTTGAAAAGATAATAACACCACAGGCTGCACAAATGTTGAAAACCCGTGTAAACATGGCACCAGAATGGAAGTTAAGACGACATCTGCAGCCATCCATCACTGCTACCTGCATTGTTTTATGAAATCAAATCACTTTCAATGGTTTCAGAACTGCTCTCTAATTTCTTTTTATGAAAATGTTGCCCTGTTTTGAACTGACCTCAAACTTGATGACAGAGAGTAACGGGATAAAAACATCCTGCTGGGGTCGTCATAGTTTTGAAAATTGTTTCATTTTAATAAATCCAACTTTCTCAAGTAGAAGAAGAGCACAAAGCAAGAGGGAGGATACAACAAAGGGCAAGCAGAGACTGAGACATATTAACGGAACATGGTAATGGGGGAAGAGGAAACGGGGGGAGCACAGCTGAGACTTGTTGGGAAAACAAGACAAGGGAATTAGAACTAAATACAAAAGACAAGAGACAAGACGGTATCAGACTAAGACAGGAAGTAACTAATAAGAGCATGTTATACAGACGGAGAGTTAACAGGAAAACAGAGGGCGACAATGAACTCAGACTCCTGAAATCAGTCATTACAGACACAAAAAGGCAAAAGAAGATGAAACAAATCTAAGAAAACCCGAGAATACAAACAAGCTATAACCAAGAACAGATCCCAGGTAACTAAAACTTAGAAGACCTAAGATTATATGTGCAAGACAGAGGCAAAACCAGACATGGAAACACGAGGGAGGCAGGAATACACGGGGAGCTAATACACGAAAAAAGTAATCTACAAACAAAGGACTACAGGCAGCAAATGGCACAACAAATTAGTAACCAATACTAAGCATCAAATGATGATAAAATTCGGAAGTGCCAGGAAATACAAACACAACAGAAAACCTTTAACATAAATCACTTCTAAAAAACAAAACAAATCACAAAACTCAAAATCCTGAGATCAAGACCTCAGGATCACGAGTCCAATGAGCGAGGGAAAAACCTCCATGAGGGTTTTTTTTTTTCATAACAAAAGATCAGGTTAATCTGAATCAATCAGTCTAACCCAGTGTTATCTGATAAAACACAGTGGCGTGCTTAAATATATAAACGTGAAAAAATGCATGTAATTGAATAGTGTGAACTTACAGAACCTGTGGCAGCATAAACCAAACACTAAAGCTCAACAGCCTCTCACAGAAATAACACACACAGAGTCGAACGGGAATTTCATATCAAAATGGGAAATGGTTCATTATGCTTGTACCATAAAACTTTATTAGGTGCTACAAGGAACACTCGAGGTTCATTATAGCACAGTGCTTAAATGGTTTGTCACAGAATGCGTATAGGAAGGCGCTCATGAAATACACGCTCTGAAAATGCTTAAACGCTGTCTATTCTGATGAGCTTTTTAGTTCACGTTATGTTGTTGGCTTCAGTTATAATCTCAACTCTGTATCGCATTATTTCATGTCAGTATATGTACGCACTATACTGTACATACATTTACTATTTAACCATCCACGTACCCTGCACATTTATACATCCATACATGTGCAGAGAAGGAGACCATTCATGCACTTTTCTTAATCACTCTGTTATTAGTAACCTAACATACATGGATTTTGGAGGAATAGGTAACATGTGCATTCAGTCTGTCCTTACAAATGAAATATTCATTTCCAGAAACTATTTAAGTTAAAGCAAAATAAATGCACGAGTATGCAGATATATTTGAGGGCAGCAGCTAGAATCACTTTGTTGGAGCTCATAAATTCAACACATCCTGGAGTCGTTGCCAGTTTTTTGTAATTAATCACAGAAAAGGAATCAGCTTTTCAATATTAAAAGATGTTTTAAAGAAACATGCGATTAAAAGAATGAAGTGACGGCTGCAGTAATATAAAGTGAGGCAAAGAGAGAGATTACAGAGTTCACTGGCTGGACAAACAGTTAATGGCTGTGTGGGCCAAAGCAGAGCAGAAGACAGTTGATCATGGTGTTTACAGCTAGTTAACAGCTCTGGACTGGCTCTGACAGGCCTTGTGGAGGGATTGGAGGCCACTACCATCCAGGCAGATTTCAGGGCTGTGTGCCTGAGGTTCGGTGAAATGAAACGTGAGCTCCAGAGAAGACAACGTCTGCAGTAATGTGTACGTGTTTCACTTCTGCTGTAGCCACAGACAAACTATTCAGCTGCCCACCTGTCAGGGGAGTTTTTTACACCACATATTGTGTTAGTTTTGATCAAATATGTTAATGATGTGTTAATAGCAGCACAGTTTGACACAGCATGTGCTGTTGCTAACAGAAGAAGAAAAAGAAGAGTAACACAAGATTTGTACTTCCAAGTTTATAGTCACAGATTCGGTGGAAACGGTGCCCTGTTGTAAATGTCAGAGTCACTGAGCAAACCTATTTTAAAAATATGGTAGATGGCGTTTTTATCAGGGATCCAAATTTCCTCATGTGCTGCTTGGAAAAGAGGCTGCTGATTATATGAATGATGCTTGATGGATCTTCAGAGCTGGGCCTAGTGGAATGTCTCCCCTCCTCTGTTTAAACAAAGCCTGAGATAAGATTTAAGGAGAATCCTTAAGGTGATCCAGCTGCCCTCCTCCAAGCTGCAGCAGGCATAGAGCCATAATGAAGACTGAGGAGAAAGGCTCAGAGACCCACCTCCAGAAGGCAGGGCAGCAGATGAAAACATTCCCTCTCTCATTTCCTTGCAGCTTATCCCCTCTTCAAAAAAAAAAAGCGCAAGAGAGAGGGAGAGACAGCCAAAGAGAGATGAGAAGTAGAAGGATGACTCTGTTTTAGTTTTGTCACACTCCTCGAAATAATTTCCCTCAGTTTGTTTCAGAACAGCCAATGCTGTTGTCCACCCTTAATCACAAGTTGCTGTCATTTCGCTGGCATTTTCTATTTTGAATTTACACGTGAAACAGTTGCAAATGATTTATGTGTCGCATCCATTCCTTACAGCAACATTTTAATGATTACTCTGTGTTTGAATTTTCCCAATTATTCCTCGTCTCCTTCTCTCCCACCGCCAAAATGCATTTTGCCTTTTAATTGCATAAAAAAAAACAAACCTGGAAAAAAAAGTATGTTAACTGGCCAATTGCACAAAAATGCAGAACATGCATATAAATGAATTTTGTCCTACGCGCGATTGCATTACATCAAAAGAATGTTTAACATTTTGTCGCATCATGTTGCAATTAACACTTTTGCAAGAACAGCAGATTTCCATACACTATATTATAATATATATTGCAATACATATATATATATATATATATATATATATATATATATATATATATATATATATATATAAAATTTTTTATTTTCTTTTATTTAGAATATTATATATATATAGTTTTATTAATTCCAACAAATATTGTTTT
>VUQK01042948.1:39269-89651 GCA_015106715.1 Bujurquina vittata
ATATAAATAAATATATATATATATATATATATATATATATATATATATATATAATTGAAATGAGGAGTGCTCATCCTCATCTCAGAGATTTTGTGCAAATGTCACGTTTTTGTAAAACGGCTTATTTGACATTATAGTTTAAATGCAGAAAGATGGAAGTCTGACAGTGACATGCAATGAACCAGTGTGTGTGTGTGTGTGTGTGTGTGTGTGTGGCCAGCCTTCATCAGACATTTCTCACAGGTTGGTGATTTTGATGAAAAAAATATTTCCTTTTTCAGCGCACATGCATGCACACACCTTCATTATCCAGAAAAATCCTGGACTAGATTTAAAAGGGAGCAGTCAGTCAGAGCTCTCTTTCTCACTGTGCTGTCAGCATCTGCACATGCAGAAAAGCCTAATCAGAGAGATACCAGTAAAGTGCATGTAATACTTTAGAGATTTAATGCAGTTTTTAATTGGATAGAGGCCCATTATTTTTCAATACAGAAGGGGCACTGAGGCACATAAAGCTCTTGAATATTTTTGCAAATCGTGTTCAACAGCATAATGATTAACCATGGCACTAAATTTGCCTCACAAAATGAAAAGCAAACTTCATGCAAGGCGTAATTTAATTGTTTCCCTTCACATTTTCTGCCTCCCATTGTTGGAAGCTTAACATTTTTAGAGTCTGCTTAACAGCTGCCTTGTGATGCTTGAGCTGCAACAATGTGACTGACAAATGTTTTGAAGTAGCTGCAGACTTCCTAGTGTCTTCGTATGCGACGTGTCAGGGAATCTTGCTTCACTTCATGTCACATTTGAAGCCTTATTACATGGATTTTTTAAAATTAATTTAAGGCTGCAAATTACCACTAAACATATCATTCAGTGCTTGTAATGGATCTACTATTTCTTTCTTCTTTTCTTTTTAAATTTTTTGTCACCACAACTCAGCTGCACATTCATAATGTTACATTTTTGCGCTGAGATATCAAATACAAAACTAAATGTATCCCAAAAAATGTTCCCAGTCTTACACCTGGAATTGTGGAAATGTTTTGTGTTTTTTGTTTTTTTTAAAGCATAATCTTCTATCAGAATATATAATTATCTGCCTCACATACACACACACACACACATATATTATTATTAATATTATTATTTTTGTACCAACATATCACATAATTGTGTTGTGCATTTTGTTATTGTACAGTAAAACATTTGAGCAGTCAGAACATCAGGTCACATTTTCATTTCAACCTGAGGAGAACACTGCCATCTGGGCTGCAATTAGTGGAAATGCAATCCTTGGGCGTTTGCTTGTGTGTGTGTATGAATATTCAGAGTCAGAAGCAGAATCAGGTTAATTACTGGCCCTGAATTTTGAGACATAATGTATTTGTTTATTTAAAAAAAAAATAGTGGAGTAGCATTCAAACATGTAAAAGGCAATAATATAATTAAACTGTTACAAATATAGTACATAAATTGTATAGAAATAAAACTACAAACATTGTAGGTATTGGAAGTATTGTTGGTTACTGTGTGAAGGGCATGAAAGGACTGACAGATTATGTGACACGGAAAAAAATGCTGCATAAATTATACAGGGGTGGGGTGAAACATATGCAACGCCTGTATTGTGAATGAAACACTATATTTCTGTAGAATTAACAAATTCCTAGTAATGATTATTTTTAAACACTGTGGTGACACATTGATATGGATGAGTGGGTTAGTCATCAGTGTGATGTACCCTGTGGAATCGTCCTCTTATTTAGTATGATCCCTTTTAGCACATGCCACATAAAAGAGGAGTTGATATAAATTACATGGGCGGGAAGGCTGTGCACTGATTACCTTTTTTTTATTGGCAGGTGTGTTAAAGTATTGGAGGGTGGACAAGGTGGCACTTTAAAAGCTTCACTGAGATGTAAGTGTTGCATGAGGAACAGCGAGACAGTGTGCTGTGTCTTCTACTGGGACTTTTAATGATCATCTTTCTGAAGATGAAAGCTGAAGCTCACATAAACACTTTGACATTTTGTTTCCACTGGCTAAGTGAGAGTATGTGTGCAGTATAGGCTGCAGTAAAAACTACAGTACAGTAAAGACCTCCACTTAGGCTGTAAAACAAAATCAAAGTGGCTGTCTTTTGTCCTTTTGAATGCATTTTCATTTGACAACAAACAACAGAAAAAAAGTCTGGCACGCTCATTTTCGAATAAAACGATTCTTTGCATTAACATCTACTGTTGTTATCCAACAGAAATCCACTAAAACATGTACAGAAATTCCAGTTTAACCACTGCATGATCCTGCTTTCTTCTCTCACACATCTGTAGTATCTTTAACACACATTTGCTGTAGCTGCAATATGATCTGTGGATTTGTGCTGGGAACGCAGTAAACAAGCCTCTTGCTGCCTGAACGGAGAGCACTGATAATCTGCCTGAGCATTATCTTATGTCACTTTTTTGTGCATGGTATGCCCTTCTAATGCCAGGGTTTTTTTTTTACCATGTCAACACTCAAAGCCGTGCTCACTGAATTTCAATTCAGTCATAAAAGAAAGTGACATCTGTGTTGGTTTGTAGTGCCGGTGGAGGAAATAAAATGATAACAACAGCCTTGCTCTAAATCCAGCGGAATGGCAACTTTCCTCATTCAGCAGCACAGAGACTTTTGAGGAGATGCCATTGCTGCCTCATTGCTTTTTCACTCCCTCTGATTACTCCTCTCATCTTATGTAAATCCTCTTAAGTCACATGTTATTGTTTATTGCAACTGTGAAGGTTAGGTGTTCCTAAGCCTTGTGCGTGCTCTTATCTCACCAGTGCATGCATCTTTGTCTCTCCAATGTGTCTTGTTTTCGTAATACACTAATGGATGGGAAAAGTTGTCTGGACTGATGCAGGGAAGACAACCAATCCACTGCAGTAAAATATTAATCTCTCCCAGTGGCTAACAACTCTTCGTGAAAGAGAGGCAGTTGCATGCTCCAGGGATATCACAGCATTATCAGCTGTCTGCTGTTTGGGGGATTTTTTTTATACGAAATATAAACAATTCCAACAGACATTTATTTATTGGTGATGGAGGTCAAAGGATTTCTTAGCAAATGACCATGCTCTTCCAAGGGATATGTTTTCCAGAAGATCCACTGTTATTGATTTAATGTAGCTTTTCATACTGCCACTGTTTCCACAAGTCAAAATGTGTCTTCAAAGAGAAGCAAAGGTGACAGACCTGCTTTTAATGCTTACATCATATCTGATTTAGCTGGAGGCAAATAAGAGCTGACGCTGGAGTCTTTTTCTAGTAGCAGGGGGGTAAAAAGTGGACTTTCACACGTGGACTGTTCAACATCTTTGAGTGTACCTGCAGTTTTACTGTGAGTCATTGTTATTCCCTGAAATAATATTTATAAACTGCAGTATTATAAGAGTATTTACCCTTCTTCTTTTTTTAAACGTATATTTGTTTAGAATGCTCTGTATTCATCTCCCCCATGTTTGCAGTCCATCACTGCTTTAAGACTACATTTCCCTTGAGTATGGTGTGTCTGGGAGACAAATTGTGCAGATTTTTTCATCAGTTTGCTGTGTCTGTTTAAAGAAAGGTTGTACATTATAGAGCGGTTTCTGCTCTTATGCATGCGTGGATGCATTAACTACAATTCTATTATAATATCCATGTTTAGAAATGTTTGTGAAAAAGTGCATAGAATCCAGATTTTAGATGTATAATTAAACAGCGTTCTTGTGCACATGATTTCTCATTAGAGTGCATGGACACCTATTAAACCCACTCAAATAAACTCACCCTTTTTCCTCTTTCTTTTGTTTCTTTAGAAAACAAAAGTTACTCATTTATTAAAGACATGGGCTCAGTTTTGGCTCCTAGTCGATCCCTCCATGTCTTGCGTTCTAATCTCCACACGCTCCGCTGCGTGTTGCAACTGCAGCTACCAGGTGCTGTAAATCATTGTTAGGGAGGCGGGATGGTTTTGCGTTTGCGAAATCCTTACCTGGGGCCTTTCTGTCCATTCGTGTCTCGTATGAACTTTGGAGCTGACATTTGTAGTTTCTTTGCCAAGGCTTCTGGATTCCACTGCACTCAGACAGAATAGCGTCAGAGTGCAGAGATCGGTTCAGTTTGCGCAAATTGTGTCCTAACACTGAGTTGCGCGCAGCGGGAATGGAAGAGCCCACCGGCATCCTGATTAAAGGGGGCAAAGTTGTGAACGAGGACTGCTCCGTGATCAGCGACGTCTATATTGAAAATGGGAAAATAGTTCAAGTTGGACTGAATCTTCAGCTCCCAAAAGGAGCGCGAGTCATTGATGCCACCGACAAGCTGGTGATGCCGGGTGGCATCGACACGCACACGCACATGGAGCTGGCGTTCATGGGGACCAAGGCTGTGGATGACTTCCATATCGGAACCAAAGTAACCTGTTACATACTGACAGAAAATCATCTGCCACTTTTATTATATTTTGCTCGGCTAGTTGTGTAAGGCTACCAAACCAAAAAAGCAGGTCCTAATAAGAGTAGCAGTTAATTATTGCAGTCAGTGATTGCAGTGGACACTTTCTCCTGTTTTTGTAAAACTCTAAACTAGATGAGCTGTGGATATTAATAGAACTGTAGTGCTTGTGATATTTCCTGAGTGGCTCTTGGTTTGATTGTCTTTCTTATATTTTTAGTTCTCACGTAGACACACAGTATTGTGCACGCAATGGATGTAAACCATCCAGCCTTTGCCTTATTTTCTATGTATCAAAGGC
This sequence comes from Bujurquina vittata, assembly GCA_015106715.1. Classification (NCBI taxonomy): domain Eukaryota; kingdom Metazoa; phylum Chordata; class Actinopteri; order Cichliformes; family Cichlidae; genus Bujurquina; species Bujurquina vittata. The sequence goes on from VUQK01042948.1 coordinate 44,050, forward strand.
TGAGTTTGAGAATACAGCCAAAGTTCAGAAAAAGTTGAGAATGTGGGATAAAATTGAGAGAATGACCTCTGTCCTAGAACACCAGCATACAGTGTTGGTCCATAAGGTTTTGGACAATGACCCCCTATTTTGTATTTTCACCTCCTCACCTAGATGTGATTAAAGAGCAGATGCTTAGCTTTAATTTAAGGGGTTTAGCAAAAGTATTGAATTAATACACAGACATTTCAAAAGTTCAAAAATAACTGGAAAAACTAACCTAATGTTAAATGGATGGATTGTTTTTAATACTTGGATGAAAATCCTTTGCAGTACGTGACCCGTGGACATCACCAAGTGCTGCAAATACTCCCTTTAAATGCTCTCCCAGACCTTTACTGCAGCCACCTTCAGTTGCTGCATGTTTGTGGGTCTCTTTGCTTTCAGTTTTGTGTTTAAGAACTGAAAATGATGCTTTGTTGGGTTGATATCTGGTGGATGACTTGGCCACTGAAGAACATCTCATTTCTGTGTCTTGAAAAACTCTCAGGTTGTTTTTGCAGTGAGCTTTGGCTCAGTATCCATTTGCACTGTGAAGGGCAAATCAGTTTTGCAGCATTTGACTGAATCTGAACAGAGAGTGTAGCCCTGTACACTTCTAAAGTCATCCTGCTTTTTTATCAGCTGTCACATCATCAATAAACTGAGGTGACTGTGTTCAACTGGCAGCCATATATAGAAATACCATAACACTGCCTGCAGGTTTGACAGATAATATGGTATGCATCAGATCATGAGCTGTTCCGCTCCTTCTCCATACTTTTCTCTTCCAGTTTGGACCTTGTTGTAAACTCTCTGTATTTGCATTCATGAAGGCGTCTCTTGATCGTAGACTTAAACTATGATACTCACACCTCCTCGAGAGTGTTCTTGACTTGGTTGCACGTCGTGAAGTTGTTTTTCTTAACCACGGCACTAACTCTGTCATCATTCACTTTACTTGTTTCCTGTGGTCTTTCAGGTATTTTGGTGTGGCTGAGCTGCCTAGTGCATTCTTTATTTTTAAGAACCAGATTGTTGTTTTGTCCACTTCTAAAGGTTTTGCTGTCTCTCTCAGAGGTTTATTTTGGTTTGCCAGCCTAATGAAGGCCTCCCTCACTTGCATCAACATCTCTCATTTTGCTAGTTCCAGTGAAAATATACCAGATAGATGTTCAGCACTTGGAATTTGTCGTGAAATAACAAGGGAACGAATGACTTGGTTAGCAGTGATGTGGGTCTTTTATTTTGAAGGTTGTTTAGGACAGTAGAGTCAGGAAGATGGGGTTGTTTGTTCATGCATGCATGTTTACTTCAGTGTTAGTTATTTTGGTCGGGTTCAGTTGTCTGCACCTTGTTCATTGACGTCTAACATGTGTGTAAAACTCAAGGCTGCGGGCCACATCTGCTCATTAACATATTTAGATGTGGCCCATGTATCACTTTAGGTTTTCAATCTCTGTTTTTCAAGAGTGTAATTTATGTTGTGGTTTTGAATTTACACACCAGCACACACACGGAGGGGCAACAAAACTGATAAAACTGAAGATGTTAGGAAAGCAGCTACATTTGTATCAGGTCTTATTTTGGTTGGCACAATAACAAGAAATGTGTCCAGCATTGCACCAGAGATCCAGAGGTGATTGTTTCTAACATCTGGACTAACGTCTGCACACACATCACTTATATTTTTGCCTGTCATTAAGCCTTTGGCATCATTCCACATGCCACCAGTTTCATGCAGGAAAAAGAAAAAGAAATTCTTCTTCTTCACAGGTCAATCATTTACATTTCCGTGTTTCACTAGGCTGCTTTAGCAGGAGGGACCACAATGATCCTGGACTTTGTCATCCCCCAAAAGGGCAAGTCTCTCCTCGAGGCTTATGACTGTTGGCGTGAGACAGCTGACCCCAAAGTTTGCTGTGACTACTCTCTGCACGTTGCCGTCACATGGTGGAGCGACAAGGTGAATGAGTGAATCATTTGTTGATCAAGTGGCTTTATTGTGAAATAGGTTTGCCTATTCCAAATATATTGCATCCCGCTTTCCCTAAAAGCTTCCATATATGTCTCCATTGTTTTTTAGGTCAAGAAAGAGATGGAGACTCTAGCCAAAGAGAAAGGAGTAAATTCCTTCAAGATGTTTATGGCCTATAAAGATGTTTTCATGCTGCAGGATTCTGAACTATACGCTGCCTTTGCACAGTGCAAGGAGGTCGGAGCTATAGCTCAGGTTCATGCTGAGAATGGAGATTTGATTGCAGAGGTTGGTTTGAAGCACGGAGAATAGATGAAGACAGATGGTGAGGAAGTTGATTACAGCTATGTACTCCCTGAAATACCTTTCTAAAAGGAAATATGTTAATAGTATTGAGAAGTATAGGAAATACTCCTACACCGATCAGATACACGTTCCACGTGTAAGAAATGTGAAAAAATGCCCTCAGAATGGTCAGACACTAAACCTGCTTACATGCTGCTTTGCGTTTCCATCGAGGAAGGTTTGGTCAGAGCAGGTCAGGTAATTGGTGTCAAAATGTAAACACACTGGAGCCCAGAAGGAATGATGAGTTAATGTTTCACCCTGATGGCAGCTAAATTTCACTTTGTGTCCAGAGAATTGTGTCCACAGCTATCACTGTGGCAGTGATAGCTGTGCAAAATCTGCTATTACTCAGTTATTATTCACCAGTGCCAACTTTGCATTATAGAATTAGGATTAATTAGGTTGGTTGAAAGCATATGATAGGATGTCAATAGGAGAATTGTGGTACAGCATGAGAAAGATAGGAAGTATGTGAGGGTGGTGGAGGACATGTTTGAGGACAGTGGTGAGGTGTTCAGTAGGAGTGACAGATGGATTTAGGGTGGAGGTGGGATTACATCAGGGATCGACTCTGAGCCCCTGATTGACCTCAGCAGTCAGCCTGGTGCTGGTCAGGCTGACAGATGAGGTCAGGCAAGAGTCTGGGTGGACTTGTGATGTTTGTAGATGACACTGATCTGTAGTGAGAGTAGGGAGCAGGTGGAGGAGAGGTGGAGGTATGCACTGGAGAGAAGAAGAATGAAAGTCAGTAGAAGTGAGACAGAATACATGTGTGCGGATGAGAAGGAGAGATGGGTAGAAAGGTGAGCATGCAAGGAGTGGAGATAGCGAAGGTAGATGAGTTTAAATACCTGGAGTCCACCATCCAAAGCAGAAGACGGTGCACAAGAGAAGTGAAGTAGAGAGCGCAAGCAGGTGGAGTCGAGTGGCAGAAGGATAGCAGCAAGAGTGAAAGGGAAGGTTTACAACGGGGGTGCCCAAGTCCAGGCCTCGAGAGCCGGTGTCCTGCAGGTTTTAGATGTGTTCCTGTTTCATCACACCTGAGTCAAATATAGAAGTCGTCAGCAGGACTCTGGAGAGCTTGACTGTAAACTGAGGAGGTGATTCAGCCATTTGATTCAGGTGTGTTGGATCAGGGACACATCTAAAACCTGAAGGACAGGGGCTCTCGAGGCCTGGACTTGGGCACCCCTGGTTTACAAGGTGACAGTGTCATGATGTGTGGTTTGGAGGCGGTGGCACCGACAAAAAGACAGGAGGCCGAGCTGGAGATGTTAAGATTTTCATTGGACAGCTCAGAGTTGAGTGGTTTGGCAATAATGTTAGAGAGGCAAAACTGCAGGGGGAGGTATAGTGGATATACTGGACAAAGATGTTGAATATGGAGCTGCCAGGCAGGAGGAAAAGAGGAAGACCACAGAGAAGATTTATGGATGTAGTGAAGGAAGACATGGTGTGATAGAAGACGATGCTAGCAACTGAGAGTTGACTCAGGGTGGCTCACTGGCATGAATGGGAAATTAAAGATGCAATTGCTAATATTATTAGACACACATGCATCTGCAGTCGGAAAATTCCTGCCACGAGAAAGATGTTATTTCTCAAAAAGTGTGCTTTCTAAATTTTTCCTCAAGTGCCATGGCAACAAACCACCACCAGGGGGAAGCAAATACTCACCAACAACTCCTGTGGCGCTGCTGTTTCTTCCACTGGGAAGCCTGTTAAATGTTTAGCCAGCACTAAATTAATGTACTCGCATGTTCTCACTCACAGTAGCACATTTTTATTTAATTTAGTCAAGATTACTTTAACGAGTGTAGATCAGTTTGTGTGTGATTTGTGTCTGTGCGCTGTCTGTGCCTGAGCAGGCCCTCTCTGCCTTGAAGGGACACAGTGCTGGGTTAACCGTCCATCTCCTTTGACCTTTAATCCTGCCTTGTTGTCTCTGTCCCTGCTGGGAACCGACAGGGGGCTAAGAAGATGCTGTCCATGGGCATCACAGGACCAGAGGGCCATGAACTGTGTCGGCCAGAGGAGGTGGAGGCTGAAGCCACCCAGCGGGCTATCACCATTGCCCATGCTGTCAACTGCCCGCTCTATGTAGTTCATGTGATGAGTAAATCTGCCGCCAAGGTTGTGTCTAATGCACGCAGAGATGGTGAGTGTGACCTGGTGCCATCTGCTGGTTAAAGAGGGCGAGACTGAGAGATGATGGGCTTCAAAATTGGTTTCAGTGCTCTTTGTTTTATTTTTCATGTTTAAATAAAATAGCAAATTATTCATGTGGGGTTTTTACTCTGTTTGAGTTAATACCCAAAACCCTTCCCCCTACCCCTTCCTTTCTTAACAGGGCGTGTGGTGTTTGGGGAGCCAATTGCAGCTGGGTTGGGCACTGACGGTACCCACTACTGGCACAAAGATTGGGCCCATGCTGCTGGCTTTGTCATGGGTCCTCCCCTTAGACCTGACCCCAGCACACCAGGGTACCTCATGGACTTACTAGCCAAGTAGGTAGAACTGAACGTCCAGTGGTCTGTACCCTGAACAGCTCATGTTTTTTACAATACCTTCGGTATATTTATTTATTTTGAAGCCATTCAAAGTATTATCTTCAGACTATGAAAATTTTCCAGTTTAGAGGCCCTCCTGGTACATAGGACGGTGTCTAAATGTTGTGCTTTTTAATTGGTTTTATCTTTTTCCAGTATTTTTCATAGTTTCATAAGTAGATGAGACATCACATGAGCCACTAAGTGATTATTTATGGAATGGCCCGCCTGGAGGTTTGTTCTGTCCTCTTCCACTTGTGCCTAAGCGATACATACTGGGTCTCATCCAATTTTTTTTTGTTTTTATTGCAACTACCTGAATTTCATTCTGTAAGTGTACAAAGTTGGAGCCAAATCTGTTGAGCAGAGAGGGTGGTGAGCGACGAATGTAATTTTTATGGCCACAAAACTCTGTGTGCTGGCAGACGGCGGCACAGCAGCACACACTGCAGCTCAGCCTGTGTGTGCTGAACGCCCTTCTTCAGACCCTTTAGCATGTTGAAGTAGAATGGTGGCAGTCTGACTGTGGAGCAGGACTTCGCCCTGCACAGCCCAGAGGAAAACAAAAGGATGCGGGTTTTGGACTGACTTCCTTTGACTGAAAACTGCTCTTTGTTCTGTGGGTAGTACTGCAGCCCCCACCAGCGATGAGTGATGAATGGGTTTTAATCAGAATCATGAAAGTTACCTTGAAGGAGGGTTTGAGCAAGTTTTAATCAGTTATTGTTTTTGAGTCCTGAAACTTTATGACCAGAGAAGAGAGAAAGTAAATTCTAAAAAGGTTGGGATGATGTGTAAAATGTAAAGACAAACAGAATGCAATGGATTTTAGATTTCATAAATCCATATTTACAGGATGTGGCATCCATGTTTTCAAATCATTTTTCAGAGTGTATCAGCTTTTCTTTGGAATTGGGGCTGTAGACTGTATTAATGTGGGGTAGAATTTACCCTCAAGGTTACTGATATTTTTAAAAATTATTCAATCATTGGTTTTCTCATAACATAAATTTTCCTTCGGTTAATTGTGCCAGTGATGATTTAAGTGTGACTGGGACGGACAACTGCACCTTCTCTGTGTGCCAGAAAGCCCTGGGCAAAGACGACTTCACCAAGATCCCAAACGGCGTCAACGGGGTCGAGGACAGAATGTCTGTCATCTGGGAGAAAGGAGTGGTCAGTACTAAAGAGATACTCGTGCCTTTAGTTGTCATTTAAATGTCTCTTAAAGTGCTACTTTGCTGATAAGTTTTAAAGATGTCACGACTTGTGGCCGTTTGTGTCTGCACAACAGAAAATACAATTAAATTTGACTTGAAATGGTACTTCTTAAAATTACTTACAGTATAATTTGTCTCTCCTTTCTTGTACAACACCTTAAGTTATGCAACACTTAAAATTACTCTACTGCCTAAAATTACTTAAATATACTTGCAGTATAATTATTTCGTTGTTTCCCATAAAAGCCTGACTAATACTCATGGAACTACCTTCAGGTATTTTGAGATAAATATAATTAAATTGTGATTTCAATTGAAATACACTGAAATTCCCTTTAATTAGGGAATTATGCCCTTCGTCACGGGCCATAATACTAGGCTGCTATTTTTTTATTGTCTTAACTTCTATTCACAATTCTGCCTTTCTCATATTTATTTAGGTGAAATTCATGTTTCTTTTATTCTGCAACACAAATAGAAGAGGCAATAAACTCTCAGAGCTGTAGATGGCTGCAGAGTGCATACACTGCATTTTCTTGCCATTGTTGTGGGGAGGGTACATCAGCCCGGCCGCCCCAGGGCCACTGGAAAGATTTACTTTGTGCAACGGTGCTTACAAATCACACATTAGACGATATTTTGGCAGAAATGAGTTGCTTGCAGCACAGTTGAGCACTGACCTTTTGTCTGCTAATTCTGTGCATTGTTGTCATCCACTAAGGGCTCCTACTGTAACTCAAACTGGGCGCTTTGTGCATTTTTCCTCCCCTCAGCACAGCGGCAAAATGGACGAGAATCGATTCGTGGCTGTCACCAGCAGCAACGCAGCAAAAATCTTTAACTTCTACCCGCAGAAAGGCCGAATCGCCAAGAACTCGGATGCTGATGTGGTTATATGGGACCCAAAGATGACCAGGTGAGACCCGGCTCAGGCCATTCAGTAGTGTGGAAGGAAGCCCTCAGTTAGTGTGTACAGTTTTAAATGTGCACGATTAATGCAAATCCTGACGTTTTAAAATGGAGACATCATCTTTCCATCAGCAGCTTCATCACACAGCAATACTGAAGCATTTGGCACACTTGAGAGGATGTCTTAAGGGTCTCAGCCACTTTGTTAAAGAAGATAAGGATTTCAAGTTTGGCAGTAAAGCATGGGGGACATAGACACAGGCACCTAAAAAGAGAAGAGCTACATCTTTCATCCTGTGCCACGTCAACACTAACGCACTCACTAACCCTCCATATAAGCTGATTACGTCTGTGCTCCATCCAAAAGTCAGGGTATGTCATCACTTAGCTGCAAATTAAAGCATAGCACAATTTGCATATGAATCAAATTCATCACTCTATTAATTTTTTTTTTAAATGATTCCTTATTTGTTTTTGGAAAGGATTTTAACACACTTATATAAGCTAGATGTGCACAGCATCAGTGGGACGATGCTGATGGGTCATGGTGAGGGTTTCAAAACTGACGAATATTTCATGTGGGAGCTAAACCAATTTCCATAGTGCAGTACGCACAGTATTATGGCTATTTTCAGGAATCTGCTTGTAGACCTGGTCATGTGATTGTATTGTATTATTGGAACCCAGTTCCAAATCTGCAGCAGAGGAGAGTGTGCTATTGTGTGAAGCATATGCGCAGATGCAGCCACTAAGGACAGCTTGCATTCCAGCAGCATGTGTACTGTAGCGCAGTCTTATATAACCCGGAAATAGCAATGCACCGCTCTGTTTGCTGAAGTATCTGGGCTGCGTCCCTCAGGGAGGTCACTAACTGTGGATGTGAGTTAATGAAGAGCACTTTACAGCAAACTATGCTGGGGTTTAAATGAATTCACTGGTAATAAGAAGAAAAAAAACCCAGCTTATGTGAGGAAACAGTGAGCTCTACTGTACATTTATTACTATGGAGTACTATGGAGTTTATTTTGCTGTGTTTAAGTTGTCTCTTTACCATATGTGAACGTCTGTCTGCCTTTCAACCACGAGAGAGCATCATGTTTGATTGCTGCACAGTGAATTCATCTGTGAAACTGTGTAATTAATTGCCCTCAGCACAAGTGTCACTTCATAACATCCGGGACCAGGGGCCGCAAACAGTTGCATAACCCCCCCCCCCCAAAAAAATGCCCAGGAAGCTCACTCGGTTGCCTTGTTTCTCATAATTAGGTGAGTTGGATAATGAGGGCACATCTTGTTTTTGTCAGTGCACACTAGCGTGGTGTCTGGCTTTACAAATCAACAGGAAACATGCATGTGTTTGTGAATGGGGGGAAAAAAAGACATCCAGTGAATTTAATGGAAGCAGCTGAGTCAGGCTTATTTTGCCGTTCCCTGCTGATTTAGTCCTTCAGTCAGATATGATTTATTTGTTAGGCATCATCAGTCTGTACTGTGCAGAGCTTCTCAGAGAGATTTTCAAAAATGTTCAGAAAGCCCCATTTAGAATGTGCTTGAATCAACATTAAGTTACTTTATGTAGTTGTGCAAATACACGGGTTCAAACTTGTACTGTAGCTGCTATGATCAGTCATTTTGTACGGATTGCCCACAGACGGATCTCATCTGACTTTTTGTTAGTTGGTCCAGTCAGTTGCATCAGGAGAGCAATAAAATTGTACCGTATCTGTCTGCTATCGGTTTGTGATCAAATGGGGTCAAGTTAGAAATTATGCGCAATCTTTTTGTGACAATACGGCAACAAGTTCACATTAACTACATGCTTTGATGTTGTTTACACCAAATTCTGACCCTACTACTGAATGTTGCAACCAAAATCGAGACTCGTCAGACCAGGAAACGTTTTTCCAATCGTCTTTTGAGCCCACGGGAATTGTAGTATTGCTTTCCTTTTCTTAGCTGGTAAGAGTGGTACCCGATGTGATCTTCTGCTGCTATAGCTCAGTTGTTTCAAAGTTTAATGTGCTGAGCATTCAGAGATGCTCTTCTGCTTGTAAATAGTGGTTATTTGAGTCACCGTTGCCTTCCTGTCAGCTCAAAGCAGTATGGCAATTCTCCTCTGACCTCTGGCATCCACAAGCCACACTGCCACTCACTGGGTATTGTCTCTCTTTCAGATCATTCTCTGTAAAGCCTAGAGATGCCTGTGTGGGAAAATCTCAGTCGATCAGCAGTTTCTGAAATACTCAGACCAGTCCCTTAATTTACCTTACTTCCTCATTCTGATTTAGCAGGTCATCTTGACCATGTTAGCATGCCTAGATGCACTGAGTTGCTGCCATCCAATTGACCTAATGAATGACCACTGAGTGTATACTATATACACTGTTGAAAAAATGAAAGGAACACTTTGAAAACACATAAGATCTCAATTAGGGAATCGAAAAAATATTATGTTGGCTATCTGTACTGATGTGGACTGGGTAATGTGTTGGGAATAAGAGGATGCAACATTCTTTGATGGATATGAAAATTGTCAACCTGAATTAAAAGACACAATGAAACGCTAAGTGAAAAAATGATGCAGCAGGCTATTCCATTGTGCTGAAATTTCATTGCAGAATCTCAAAATGGTACTTAGTGGCTTCTATGGTCCCCATGTGCTTGTATGCATGCTTGACAACATCAGGGCATGCTCCTAATGTGACGATGGATGGTGTTCTGGGCAATTTCCTTTCAGATCTGGACTAGGGCATCACTGAGCTCCTGGACAGTCTGACGTGCAGCCTGACAGCGTCAAATGGACCAAAACATAATGTCCCAGAGGAGTTCTATTGGATTTAGGTCAGGCGAGCGTGGGGGCCAGTCAGTGATACCATTTCCTTCATCCTCCAGGAACTGCTTGTATTTTTTTGCCAGATGAGGCCAGGCACTGTCATGCACCAGGAGGAACCCAGGACCCACTCCACCAGCGTAGGGTCTGACAATGGGTCCAAACATTTCATCCCGATACCTAAAGGCAGCCAAGGTGCTGGGGCCTAGCCTGTAGAGGTCTGTGTGTCCCTCCATGGATATGCCGTCACAGACCTTCAGTGACCCACCATCAAACTGTTCGTGCTCAATGATGTTACAGGCAGCATAATGTTCTTCACAGCTTCTCCAGACCCTTTCACATCTGTCACGTGTGCTCAGGGTGAACCTGCTCTCATCTGTGAAAAGCACAGGGCACCAGTGGTGGACCTGTCAATTCTGGTATTCTGTGGCAAATGCCATTCGGGCGCCATAGTGCTGAGCAGTGAGCACTGGGCTCACTAGAGGACATCGGGCCCTCAGGCCACCCTCATGAAGTCTGTTTCTGACTGTTTGGTCAGAGACATTCACACCAGTGACTGCTGGAGGTCATTTTGTAGCTCTGGCAGTGCTTATTCCGTTGCACAAAGGAGCTGATATTGATCCTGCTGATGGGTTAGGGACCTTCAGAGTTTCTGCCTGTCTCCTGGAATCTCCTCCATGCTCCTCAGACTGTGCTGAGAGACACAGCAAACCTTCTGGCAATGGCACGTATTGATGTACCCTCCTGGAGGAGCTGCATTACCTGTGCAACCTCTGTAGGGTCCAAGTATGGCCTCATGCTACCGACACTGACCCAAGCCAAATGCAAAACTAGTGAAAAAACAAAAACGATGAGGAGGGAAAAGATGTCAGTTTCCTCTACCTGTGAAACCATTCCTGTTGTGGGGTTTGTGTCATTGTTGCCCCTCTAGTGCACCTGTTGTTAATTTCATTCACACCAACACTGCTGAAACTGATTATCAACCCCCCTCTGCTACTTAACTGACCAGATCAATATCCCAGAAGTTTAATTGACTTGATGCTCTAGTCTGATTATAAAGTGTTCCTTTAATTTCTTGAGCAGTGTATTATGGTGCTTTCAGGGTAAATTATTACACTTGGATAGATCCAGTCCTTCTTTATAGACATTTACCACCAGTGCCAGTACCACCAGATACGTGGTTTTAATTACTTTAATCATTTCTGCTGCTAACCTCCACCACAGCTATGCTACTGTAAACTTGATCTGCTGAGAACTTAAAAGTGCTGCCTCTCTTGTGTTTCTTTATTCATATTCACCATCCAGCTCCAGCATGCACAGTCAGTTTTTTCTTTTTTTAATATGCGGATCCTGGCTATGCTGCAATATTATGTGGCAGTGCTCATGCAGCAGCCTTTGGATAGATGCCACAATAATGTAATAAGTAGCACTGAAAATGTTGAGGTGCCTTTTTATTATCTGAAAGAAGCTTAGTGTATGTGCTTAGTAAGCCTTTAAGAGCCTCACATGAGCAAAAGTTTTGAATAATACATTATGTTATTACTGCATAGTGAACGAACTGCAGAAACCCGATGCTGAAAGTACATCTTGGCCTGATTCAATCAGTTTCAGATAAGGATGGACTGCATTAAGATTTCACAATAGGTTTCCTCTTTTCTTTGGCATTCAGAAAGCATCCAGTGATTATCTCACTTCTAACGCAGGCTACACGTGACCAGGAAGTTTGGTTCTAAAGAAGCTTTAGCTGCATGTTTTTAAACCTGCCAATGTATCTTTATGACTTGGTAGGAAAATATCAGCCAAGACGCATCACCAGGCTGTGGACTACAACATCTTTGAGGGCATGGAGTGTCACGGTGTACCTGTCATCACCATCTCCAGAGGCAAAGTGGTCTATGAGGATGGGCGGCTAAAGGTGTCACCCGGGCACGGCCAATTCATCCACAGAAAACCATTTTCTGAGTTTGTTTACAAAAGAATCAACCAGCGGGAGCAGGTTAGTAAAGCCTTATAAGTGTCACTAATCATCTGGTGTCAACCTTCCAGCAGAGTTGAACTTGCATAGTTAGCTTAGCAAACTGGATGCATATATGCAGTAAGCGCATAAGTGGTCAACCTTCTGATTTAACTGCTTAGAAGACTGCAAATAAGTATATCCCATAAAGGTGAACTATAGGAGCGACTACAGAATGAGGACAGTGGGGTGTCATGGAAAGACTGCTTAACTGTAACACACTTGTCACAGTAAACTTGAAGCTGCCAGAATGGTAGTAGGTACCACACAGAAGTGACGTAACCTTTCTGTCTGCTTTGTATTTGGCCTGCAGGTGAGAAAACCTACAGCTGTGATCAGAAAGCTCTATGAAGGCAAAGTCATTTCTGTGTAAACATGAAGGACACTTTGAATCTCCAGCTGTGTCTCCAGTACAATCCAAACGCACTAACAATGAGTTCTTTCTCACAGATAACATTCATCTGAGTGTTTTTTTTTTGTTTGTTTGTTTGTTTGTTTGTTTGTTTGTTTTACATTTTTAACATCTGACAGTTATAATATGTTGATTTTCTGCAAGTCATGCTGTCATTTAAAAGAACTCTGTACAATACTGGGGATCAACACATGGGTCAGTGTTCTACTGGAGGATGACCCTGTGTTGCATACAGCTGTGTTTGCAGTCAGCTCTGCTCAGTACACAGGTCAATAAAACCAGCTCTGCTGCTGGAAATGATACTTTCTCTTCTTATGTAATAAAGCAACTCACTATAAGAAATGAAAATCAGTTTTATGCACAAGTTTGTGGTGAAGAAAGGGCTCAAGCTATTGATTGTACTCTAAAATAATACTAAGTCAGCATTTGTAGTTGTGTGTAAATGTACCTGAGTCAATCTGAGTCATCTACTTCACAGCATGCTTTAAAAATATTTTTACCCCCATTTTCCTAAATGTGTGTTGCCTTTGGTAACAGAACTGTCTCTCACCCAATAGCATCCTTCCCTTTGATGAAAAATTCATTAAAACACACTGACATTCGTTGCAGTATTACGATTTACTCCGCTGACCCAGACTGACTCTGTGCTTACATATTCAGCAGCCTCTCGCATCATTATACACTCCATCTATGCCCATGTATGGACTGCATTCATCCCTTCCCGCGGTAAAAAAAAAAAGTCTGCGGCTGTCATCAAGCATCATGTGGCAACTTCCCATTGGGGCTGGCATGCTGGCGTGGTATTATGCCACAGGGCCAGTTGAGACATAGTGTGAGCTTATCAGGTTGCCACACGGGTCAGTGGTTGCGTGTGAGTCACAGAATGCCTACTCAACCTTGAGCTAGAACACTTCCTTCCTTTTTTCACAAACTGTGCGAAGGATGGTTGGGGGCTGGCGGGGTATTGTACAGTGAATAGTGAGTCTATTTAAAATGATGCCCTGGCCCCGTTTAAACATAGTTAACACAAAAATTTATAATTTATAATTTGAGTTATCATGGTTTTAGCATTGATTGCGCTTTAATCACCCAATTCCATGGCAGTAACTGAATGTATTTTTGAATGTAATTTTGCAGGATCAAAATTTGGCATAAAAAACATGAAAGCATGGATCCATCCTGCCTTGTGTCAGTGGTTCAGGTGCAATAGCATGAGTGATGTGGTGGAACATGAGATTTGCATCATGTATGTGCAGCGGACAAATCTTTAGCAAGTGTGCAATGCTGTCGTGTTAATATGTTTTCAGCACCTTGTTCATGAAAAATTAAGGCATTTCTGAAGGTAAAAGGGCATTCAGTCCAGTACTAATGTAGTAGCCACTGAGCATATGAGTTCACTTTACCAGGAAGGGAACACTTAAACAAGGATGCGTTATTTGAGTGTTCCCTTTATTTTTTTGAGCAGTATATAATTAGTAAATTTGTTAATCATTACTTTGCACATCTCAAACAAGGCTGGGTCAGTGGTGATCCTTCTCCAACTGGCAATGCAGCTAAAGTGATTCGGATGTACTAAATACTGCATCTGAAATTATGCTGGACACAAATGTTGAGCACATTCTGTAGTGTATAGTATGGGATTTCCGATACTGCGGAACAGATCTGTCATAAGCTGTTTAAATAAAGCAAAGGTAGCATTAAGGCAGATTACACACATTAAAAAAATATTTCTTACAAAGTATTATTCTAACGCTAAAGAGATTTCTCATGACCATGTAAATACCAATAAGAAAGCAGGACACTAACAGTGTTTACCTGTACTAAACTAAAGTGAAACACATACATTAACAGCAGTTTGGACCTTTCGCTATTCACCCATCACAACATTTCTCACAGTCTGTATTATAAGTCAGTAGGCTGTGACCCGTCCCTACGCTTAATTAAGACACAGCACCTGCAAAATGTGAATGAACAGTGACAATGCCTAAGTGGGAAGAGGACAGTGCTGCTCACTGCACATGCAGAGGACATCTGTCTTAGATTATGTAAGCAAATATCTCTGTTCTACATTCTGCTTCGTGCACACACAGAGGTAAAACACAGACGCCTGTGAGGTTAGCGGATTGCTGTGGAATCTTGGCTTTATTCGAGCTTTTATGTCACAAATATAGTTACTGTAGGTGCTTATTCATAACAGAATTAACTGCACGCATCACAAATCAATACTTGCAAATTGCTCATAGTTTGGGGTTGATTCATAACAGAATTTGTCATCCCGCCTTATTATATAATGAACATGATGTAATATGTAAGTAAGATAAAAAATAAAATAAATTCTGGTTGCCTTGAGCTCACTGAAGCTCAACTGAATTAAGTCCTTACCTCTTAGTTTATGGTACTTAATTTGTCGGTGATTATTAATACAAAAGTGTCCCCTCCACAAGGCATTCTCCATGGTTACCACAATTATCAATTAATAGACTGAGCTCTCACGTGATGTCATAAATCTTAGTGAACTGCTGTAGTCTGACACAGTACAGGTGGTGGATAATGGGTGCAAACTGGGGCACGGAGTCAGAGCACATATTTATAATTAATAAATATTTAATAGAATATATAACAGTTGCAGAAAAATGGTTCACAGAGGCACACAAGAACACAGCCTGCTGCATACTCATAATGACAGAGCTTATATATTAATGTTCTACAAGTATAATGTGCATGATGTGATATCTTTGGTAAGGTAAGTGTACTGGAATAGCAACATCAGCTGATTAGCAATAACACAAATGATTGCATGTAATTCGCATTTGGTCTTAAACCAACAATAGAATTAATACCAAATGTGGATAACATCTGAACCCATTTAATTTCACTCAATGTGATGATGGTACCCATTTTGTAGTTGGGTTGTTGAGCTATTTAAGCTTTACTGAAAATAATCAGCAAGCAGTTCTGCATTAACTCACACAGACGGTGCCTTTTGTGGTTAAAACAATGCAGTCATTGCATTGATTAGGTAAGATGTGCATTAGCAGGTTGCTCAATCATGGGATCAGCATACAGGCAGGCAGGTGTTTTTTTATTGTTTGTAGTTGGTCTAAACTGGAAGCTCAGAAACCCAAGATCAGGAATGTTTAGTGCATTTAACTCATGGCAAAATAAAGCTATTTTGGGAAAACAAAAGTCAATATCTTGTATTGATGCTATTTTCATGCCTGAGGGAGATTAATCACTAATACAGTACACTGCATTAAGAATACAGTTAATGTATAAACTCTATTCTCAGCTCTCCACATCTCCATGGTGCAAGACGCGTTCTCATTCTCCAGCATCAAATGATGTTTTGTCAAAGAGGTCGGAACGTGCCCTCTGGCACAGGTGCTGTGATGCAAAAGGTTTGCAACGCACATCGATGTTAATCCAGCCACGGTAAAAACAGAGAATTTGAGCTCTGGAGTTCTCACTGACAGACCATCCACGTTTTTCCGTACGTCTGGACCAAACTAATAGGACCAACCAAAAGGCTAGCACTGCCATCATTAGAGGGTCTGTGTGGCTGCTGAAAGGTCACTCAGCACAAAGATTTTCCTCATAGGATACTTTGTGGACTCTCTTTGGGATGGAACAGCAGTGGGCACCAGAAATGTGGCTGATGAAGAACAGGAAAACAACATATTAGACATTCAGCTTTTTATACAAGTAGTGCAATAGTTATTCAGGAGCAATATGTTACAGCATACCTTGGTAATAAGTGACCTGAGGCAACAGTCATTTTTCTCCTTCCTCATTTTGAATCTCTTCCGCAGGATTTTGGAGTGCAGGTACTCCACTCTCACCTCTGCAGCGGTGGGGAAGAACCGTTCACACACCATCAGCCTTAGCTGGGAGACTTTGGTTGCCATCAGAGCCATAATGAGCAGGGTGAGCAGGATGGCAGTCAGTGGAACCACAGAGTTATACAGCAGCAGCTTGGGTTTGGGGAGGCACTGCTTCTCAAAGAGAGTCACAGAGTAGGAAAAGTCCTTTTCGTGGTTTTCCTGCCCAAGAGTCACTCCGATTAAAGTTGTGATCCCCTGCAAGGATAAATGAATGAGTCTTCTGTGGCTGAGATGATATAAAAACATGATTAATAACATACTGTACTTACTTTGATGCTCATTAACAAGGGTATGCGGAACGGCTCCAGCTCTGATAACCTTGTCGTTACAATGTCAACAAAATAGTACAACAAAGCGTCCACAGTTATAAATAGCACCCAAGCTACAAAATGGGAGACAATTGGAATTCCAAATTTCACCACAGCTTTCCCCTCTCTTCTTGTCGGACGGGCGGAGGGAATGAAGGTGTACAGCTTCTCCTCCTCTGGCGTGAGGGGGAGGACGTGGGGTTTTCCTTCCGCCTTCTGCTTCTCGTCAAAATTAACAAACTTTGTGCTGATGAACCTGTTTTTGTATTTCATGTCTTGGTAGTATTTTTTTATGTCCAGGGCTATAAACATCATGAGCACGAGGAAGCTGATGGCAGGAAACATCCTGCTGGACACCGAGGAGACTGTATTCATGAGAGCCTGTGCATATTTTACAGTCTCATTGAGCCTCTGCTCCGCTTCAGCCAGCCTCCACCTGAGTTCTTCCGATTCCAGTCTGGGTGAAACATGGAGCTGGGAATCAAATTTCACCACTCCCAGGTTTGTAACTCCTTTGAGCATGTCTCCTATCCACTTCAACATCTGAACATAATTCGTGAATGGAGCAGTGATGGAGGCTTTTTTAGCTTTCAGATTGCAAATCATACTCCTGACCAGCAGCGAGAGGTTCTCCAGAGTATTACGGATGTTTTTGAGAACCACTAAACTGGTCCCGGCAGTTAAAAGCAGGCTTCTACTCTTTTTCATGAAAATAGATATAACAAAAAGAGTCCCTAAACACCTCACTCTCTTTGACAGGAAGAGGGCAACAGTCAGCAGTGTCCCGAAGCAGCCAGCAATCCCTCCGGCCACTGCTAGCTCGTAGTCCAGAGTGAAGAGGAGGTACAGGAGGAGCAGGGAGCTGAGCAGGAGGCTGGAGATGCTGCAGGTGAGGAGCAGAATGATGGTTCTTCTGAAGCCATCCCTTTTACCAGTGGTGAACACATCCACAGCTAGAAAGCCCACATCCTTAAGGCTTTGTTTTACTGTAATCCATGAGAGCAGCATCCTGGATATTAAAGTAGACGCTGGAAAGACAGGGCAGGTTATAAGAACATGATTAAAAACTGCAGCATACTGAATAATTATCATTCCCAAAATGACACTAAAGTTGCACAGAAAATCAAAGTACCAGCCTCATGTACAAATCTCTGCAACTCTTCTAATGCGAGTAGAGTGCAGTCGCTTAAATACTGTACGACATAAAGAGGAACTCTTGTCCACTCAAACCTCAGCCATTAGTCATTTTGCAGTCATCCCTATTTTCCAACCACAAGCAGAAGTAAACAGAGGCTGAATTATGACTGTGTGGTCTGTGAAACTCAAATGGGCTTTGTGTATAATCATACTCCTGATCTGTGACTTGCAAAGCTGCGTCCCACAAATCTATGAATAGCTCAATACTGATTATTTTGTGGCTTTCCTCAAATATATTCTTATTACAGGGAAATAAACACTTTTAACAGGAGTAGGTGACAACAACAACAACCTCTTATATACTGTACGGAGGTTTCTCACTTGACATCATGCGCACATTACTCAAGAGCGGTCTGCAATATTTGATGTGATATAATCACAGGGAAAAATATGTATTTCCCAACTCGTACTGGTTCCTGGATGTTTGCTGGCTTTAATGGGTGAAATAAATTTCAAAGAAGGTGTTGAATTAAAAACATCAAATGCTTCAGTTGCAAGAAAATTGCCACTGTTTCCTGTTGCTTTTCATGTTTGTCTGCAAATGCTCACTATTAGTAAAACTTGAAACAGTATGATGCAAACTGGAAATGGAGAAGGTTCACATTCAAAGTAAAAGTTGTCTGTGGCTGCAGTGAAGCTTTTCAGTCCTACTACAGCTTGGGGAAAGGCTGGACTCTGTCTGTAGACGAGTCCATAATTTATAGTCAAACTGTAACTTCACCAAAATGCTAGCAACGCAAAGCATTTTGGTTATTTTTTTTCTTTTATTCTTGGCAACCAGTTGGGAATACTCATATTTCCTGCACAACTCTTGGTTGCCAAATGGTTGCAGACCAGTTTGTAGGCCTGTGTGACTTTGACCCTCTTCACTTGATCCTATAGGGTCACCATGACTGTCACGTGTCCAAAATGGCAGACGAGTTAACGTCACGTGGTTAGTTGTCACATGTCTGCAAAACCTCAGTTCAGCAGTGCTTCCCATCATAATATCAATGCTGTCACTGTGAGCATGTCAACATTTAGCCATGTGCTATAGCCACACAAAGAGCCTGACACTGACTGTCAGACAGACGGGATTAAAACAAAACATTTCCAATTATTTGTGGACGTGTGGTTTGAACAGATTACTGATCTGTAATTGAGTTTGATAATTGAGTTTGGGGCATGGCTCTGGTGACTAACAGGGCTGTGTCTTCTAGGTCTCATCCATCCCTTTAAGCGATTAAACTGGACCATTTCATGTCACCTTTTTGAGCATTTTTAATGTGTTATCATCCCAATACTCTAGTTTGCTGTGTGCAGTACGCACCATTCAAGAATTCTGGGCTTCAGTTTAAGCAAGTGAAATTGTAGTGCTTATTTATTCCATTATTTAGCACTAATTACCTGATATATATGTCTGTGCATTATTGCACTCATACAGTTTATAAATACAAAACCAGTGGGTGATGTCGTGTCTGCTATGATCACCTTTTATATTTTCTATAGAGTTAATGAGGGTAAAGTTACCACTTCCCCTGCACCCAGTACTTTTATCACAGTACTGGTTTCAGAAGCGAATTTCCATCTGAAATCAAAGGACTGCTAGTCTTTATCAAATTAATGACATTTGTTTATCCGTGTAAAAAAAAATTTGATAATCTGCACTCGATCTCATGCAAGCTGAACTTTGTGGAAGTGAAGAAAGTTACTGGAGTGCTCTGGAGTATTTTCTTCTGCTACATGTTGAAGTTATGCGGCTGAAATTATTTTACTCGTTTGTGTGAGCGCATGTTAATTAGATCACCACGCAACTCTTGACATCAGTGTAATATCATTTTTTTTATTTTTAATTTGAAAAATAACTTACATAAATCTCTGTACTCAACCATACTTAACCAAGACATAGCCTTGGCATTAACACATTGCACCAAAAAGAGAAAATTAAAAGGCATTCAAAAGGATAAATAAGATGTCTTTGTCATCATGAGGCATTTTTCCTCTTCCAAAAGAACCTATCAGCCTATTTGTGGTAGCTTGTTTATTCAAATTCTGACATCTAAAGGTATATACAATGAAAATTAAAACGAAAATATATACTGTAGCTTGTTAAAGCAACAAGCTTTTTCTCTGACATTAAAATGCATCATCTTCATGTGGAAAAGGAACAATGCCTCAGTTCAGTTTCATTCAGACATACTGCAACTATAAGATTCATGTACTTCCCGGACACGAGAAGCATTTTTAATTACTAAAAATAGAAAATAAAAAATAAACTGGTCTTGGCTTTTAAATAAAACTAACAAAAATATAGTAAAGTAATTTCATTTTCATTAAAACAAGAGAAAACAAAAACATTTTCTGTGGCAATATCCCTTATTGTTTCAACTTGTGATTAGCTCATCTTCACAAACAGTGCCTAAAAAAATGGAACCACAGCAGCACACGTCTTGTGCATGTTCGCCGACCCTTGATTCGGTGTAGACCTCTTGCTGTACCAGTACAGATTATTTTTGCATGTTCGTCAACAATACTGAAATAAAATACACTTGCAATCACAACTGTTTCGCCAGCCTCCGTTAAATATAAAATATTTTTCCTGTTGTTTTTTTTGTTTGTTTGTTTGTTTGTTTTTTCCTCCAAAACCTGAAAGAAAAATGTGACTTTGGGGGTGGAATGTTTTGTTAAAACTTCAATAACTGGCCCAGGAAGACCAGGAACTAATTTGCCATAGAGCTCAATTTAAGGTGAGGGAGAAAAGTAATGAAGTTGACATGCACTGTACAAGAAACTGCAAAAATTCCAAATATCATTTTATCAAAACATGCTGAGTTACTGTAAGGTGTGCCCAAGCCATGTTGCAGAAAATCCTTTTCAACATGCTTGTTAAACAAATCCAGATCCCAAAAAAAAAAAAAAAAAAATAAAAAGAAGGAAAAAATAAACAGACTGAACTGAATAGTACTGTAAAGTAACCAACAGTCCTAAAACCTGGACGATATCAGGGGACTGAACAATGGTAGCAATGAGAAGTACAATGAGAAGTACCCTGGGACAAGGAAGAAAAAGAGAAACATGTACAATTTGCACATTATGTTTATCTTTATAAGGCATTAGCCTTTTTACAATGAAATAAATAATTTACATTTATTTTCATTATCACTTTTTGTCACATAAACATTTTCTGTTAAATAACTCTTTAAAGTTTCCCTTTTCTGCAGGTCTGCAAAACACAGACTTGTGGATGGTCTAAAGAATGATAAACAATGTCTGTTTTTTTTTTAATCACGATGTTGCATTCACTCCCTTGAAAACCATGCACTAGTGAAAATTTTCTTTAAAAATAATATAAATTGTTGAAAATGGCTGATCTATTTATTTTTATTTTTCATCTTTTTTTTTTTGCAAGTTACAGCCTCAAGAAAATAATTTTCTTTTCTTTTTTTTAATTCAGCTAAATTTGCGTCCATGCAAACAAACTAAAAAGGGAAAAAAAATCTAATTAAATTTTCATACAATATATCAACAGAGAAAGAATTATGGTAGGATTGTACATCTTTTTATGGAGTTTGGGATTGTTACTGTATTTTTTTATTTTTTTTTGGGAGTGCCACTTTAATGTTGCCTCTGATTAATATTTTATGGTGCTTTACCGGTGTGGGTTGATTGGATTCATAAATGTAGAGTATGTGGGGCTTTTCTTTTTGGGGGTTTGTGGGAGTGTGGTTACAAGCTGGGACACACCTCACCCAAAGTGACGGTCTCCAAAACTCCGTCTACACAGCTAGGTCTGTTGGCGTGGCGTGACCAAGCCTCTGGTTAGAAACACTTTCAACCCCCTTCAGATACAAGCACACTGACATTTAAAGAAAAAAAGAAAAGAAAGAAAGAAAAGAAATAAATCAAAGCAACACACTGATTTTTCATTCGAAAAGGGCTTCTGTAGAACTCATTAAGTGGTTCCCAGTGTTGACCCCCATGGCTTCGAATTGGATGAAAACCTGGAATTGACGGATTCCTCGTGCTAAGGAGTTCATTCCGGCTTCCTCCAAACAACAACAACACCCGACAATCCCTGCTGCCAGGCGCTTGCGACACGCGTCGCTACGTGCACAATGTGCGCAACGTTTTTGCTCAAAACACAGGATCATGTTTGCACCCCTAGAAACAGGCTCAGAAGACACAACATCAAGCATGCAGTGTAACTGGGGGGCATGACCTGTAATCGCAACACTGGCTGCTACAACAACGCTATCAGTCCACACGCTGCTATGATCGAGAGAAACTGTCCAGCGAGGATTGGGAAGCTCTTCTTGTCAGTGGGGCCAGAGTGGGGTCCACCAGTGAGGAAGGAGGAAAGAGCTTGTACCAGCCAATCACCATGTTGGACAGGTCCAGCTCATCTAACAGTATCTGAACTGCTCCCATGAATGATTTATGGTCCATACGTCCATAGTCACCCCATACGATAACCTGCAAGGAACAACAGAAACACATGAATCAAAGAGTTTTAAAAGAGAAATTAAGTTGTTTCAGTTTAGTCAACAGTAGAGCCAAAAGAAGCTAATTTATATAAGGCTCAGTCCTGGCACTTCTGAGCCCTTGTGCGCGGATATTTTTAAACCATTAGACAGGGAAAGAACATCATCCTGCCTTTTCATGTGCATACATGAAGGTGGGGACACCAGCAGCAAAATCCCCTCCCCACAGAGCAGGCAGTGATGAACACATATCTAACAATGAAAATGAGGAGGGGTGGAGGTGGGTTACAAAGTGGCTGTCAGATCCAACTATGGGAAGACTAAATGAGCTCATTTGGATGTGCAGAAGGGTATTAGCTCAGGTGGGCTGGCACTGAGATGAGCCCAGGTTGCAGACTGCCTGGATTAATGCTGACTGTGACACTTTGTTGCGGTCTAAAGGAATCACTTTCTCACCTGTAAAACCTTCCCTCCTGGACTCTCCTCAAACGGCAGTTGCTGCTGGTAAAGAGGATCCAAGGTTTTTCTTGCTACTTTAGTTTTCTTTTTGGCTATGCAGACTCCATTTTCCAAAAGGTAGACCTTTACATACGGTGCTGGAAATGAGGAGAGAGTAAAAGAGAGAGTAAGGAATCATCCTTACCTTCACTTACTCTCTGAATGTCTAAAATATGTGTGCAAATGTAATAGCTCAGATTACCTGGCAGTGCCTTCGAACCTGGTTTTCCCACTAGGCCACGGGCTCTGATGACCTCCACCTCCAGCGCACCTTTCTTCTCCACCATGCCAATCTGGATGTCGCCTAAACAACCAGCAAAACCAAAGATTTGAACTTGTCCGAAGTCTCCGTCACTTCAAGGTAAAAGTTTTTGAAAAAAAGGGTAATTGCTCTCACCCATAGGTGGAGTAGCCAGCGTCTGTCGTCCAACCAGCTGAGCAGGGCCAAGTCCATCCAGGAAGTCGCTGAACTGGGCATCTGAGGAGAGCCTCACACCAGGGAAGATGAGACTGAAACATAAAAAAAACCCCCAAAAAAAACCCCACCTTGGTTACAGCAGATGTAAGATAAGACAGAAGTTTAGAAGATTGAGTGGCTGCACCCCAATAAATGAAAATTAGAAAGGCTAAAATCTGATATAAGTTTAATAATGTCTCCTTACTTTCCCTCGGAGCTGTAGCTGTTCATGCTGCCGTCTGTGGACTCCCTGCTGGCCTGCCGAGTCATCCTGCTCCTCATCTCCACCGCCAGGCCTGTCTCTGTACTCCTCTGTATGGTGCTGCGCAACTTTTTACCTCCCGCTTCTGCACACAGAGTTACACACACGATCCAAATGACAGAGAGGGAGAGAGAGGACCGTCAGTCCATGACAGTGAATTGGGATGTGAGTCATACAGCGAGACGCATTCACGTGGATTATCGCTGGCATACGACTGCTTTCACCGGCTCATATAGAAATCTTTCCGCAGGAGGAAACAAAGCACACCTCGCTGAATTCACATTCATTTCCATGCCAGGCTGTTGCTGTCTCTTTAAAAAGCTCGACATACTTAAAGGTCTTTGCATATGCGCTAGGAACACAAAGTCCAGCCTCGGCGCCTCTGCGCTACCGACTGCCTATGGGGGTCTTGTGGGAGGAAATTCACCTATAAGCATCCAGTGCCCCCCCCCAAAAAAACCCCACCATCTTAACTGATCCAAGAAGACAGCTGACTCCCCCCATTAAGCCTCTCGCTGCTCATCTCCACCTGACTGCGTGCATGCCATGTTATGCGTGGTACCATGTAGGTGCGCCTGTGGCTGGCAGACACATATCTATACAAAAGTATAGCATTAATGCTCTATCGCTTGACACGTGCACACACACACACACACACACACTCGCCACAATAATTCTTTTAATATCTCAATTTGATAGAGGTTAGCAAAAGCTGTCCTTTACTTCTAGCGAATCATCACGATATACAGAGACGCTGCTCAGGAGATTAAAATGAAATCAAGGGCCATCGATTAATTCAAAACAACCCTCTGTATTATAACTTTTTATTTACACATTCAGCTGTGATAACCTGGTATGTTTGCACGCGCAACTGTGCATTGCTATGGTGCAATCCAAGCATTACTAAATGTTTTAGTGACCTTTGTAGGTACAGGATCTTTTTTCTTCTCTGTAATCAAATGCATCATTGTGTTATTTCCCAGAGGTCAGAAACTCACCACAAAACCTGATGAAAGTAATAACACAGAGGTACTATACACAGAGGTTCAGTTCATCACTACAGGGTGCAAAAATAGGCTGTCCATAGATCTTATGTAATTTTCCTCTAATAATTTGCAACTTTTTTGCAGATGACTCATTTCTAGACTCCAGCAGTCCTAATCCAGTTATCATCACAGGCGCTGCGGTCTGTATCCTCCTTCCTCTCCCTTTGGTTTGTTTTAGTAAAAGAGGAACTGAAGATAAAAAGATCATTCAGTGTCTCACAGTGACATAAAACAGGCGTGAAGCTCTTCAGCCTTGAAATCTCAGTTATTCTGCCGCCCTCCACCTCCTCTTCCTGCTCTTTGCATTCTTTTACAATAAGAGAAGCAGCCACACAAAGGTCGTCTCTGACGTCTGCAGCGGACCTCCACTGCCATTCGGTGGCCAGTCAGACGTTATCAATGAACAGTGAAAAAATTATTTTAATACTAATTCTCCTGCCTTTTGACACAAGTTATGAGAGGTATATTTTAGCATTTATGCTGCTTTCTCACTACATCATTACTACATGAACACAAACACGTACACTTTAAATTCTGTTCCAGTACATTTTACATAAATGGTGCATGTGTCGACTTTACAGGACATCTTCATCTAGGCCAGTCTTTGGTTTTATACACATAAGTGCATTAAAAAGCTTGGAAAAGAAGAAAAAGATTAGATTTGCAGAGTGAGCTACTTTTATAAACTATCTAGCAAGCATGAAGCAGCAGCGGCCTCAAAATGAGACAAACTGGCTCGTCTCCACAAGTTCACTGCCCTCAAACTGCGACCCTGCCAGTCAGGAAAAGACAACCAGTCTAGTGAAGCCACTCGGCTGCCAGCAGTGGAAGTGTGAGTTTAAGTGAGTGTGAAAGTGTAGCTAAAAAAAGGTATTGTGGTAGGTAGTGTGGCAAAAATACATGCCAAGCAGAGGTATAGAAGACCAAATCTTCTTTTGTAAATACAAGTTCAAATAGAAGTAGAAGTGATTGCGAGGCATAACTATAAATACACTCAGTAGGCGTTACACTACCTTTTAGGAAATTGGAATTGACAGTCAGAACAATGTTGTGATTCTAAGCTACAAAAAAAGCACTACTGCCCACAAAATACTAAAGAGTGATTCATTCCAAATACAAACTGTTTTCATCCTCAGAACCAGAGTCACAGTCATCTGGGGGATTTTTTTTTAGTCTGGTGTGAGTGGCATTATTAAGCAAACAGACTGGTTCCTGTAACCATCCATTTTGACAACACCACCATTAGTGGCAGCAGCAACAACAGATGCAGGAGTGTGTCTGCTCCACAACTAACTGATGATAAACTGAGCACGGATCACACATTAAGTTTCATGTTGTTGCGTTACCAGCTCATGTACAGTATGGACAGCTCAAGCCTTATGCATATTACACTCAGTGAACTACACTGTCATCCTAAATAAACTAATTACAATTCCCCACTTGTCCCAATTCTCCAGCCCTGCCAGTACCTCTGCAGCTTCCCTCTAATCCTAAATCCGCCTCCCTGCTCACTGCCATCTTTTACTTTAAGCAGCACTGTTTACCCCCCAGCCGGAAGCTTCTGCAGTGACATTTCCCCGCCTGTCATCTTACCTCCATCCTCCTCATCAAAGGAGTTCATGCAGGGGAAGTAGACAGCCAGCGCTTCAAATGATGCAGACAGGCTAATTTTGCTCTGGGAACACTGGATGCGCATCCCAGGAGCCGGAGGAGAGGTGTCGTTCCCCTGCCTGCCCATGGTGCCCGGTGGCTGTCCTCCTCAATGCAGTGAATTCAATGCACAAGGCGTCAGCTTTGCCTTTTCTGGCTGATAAATCTTTCAAATCTATCTCCAATCTAGTCTACTCGATGGATTTTTAAGCCCAGCTGTAGATGCTGCTGCTCTGCTGTAAGAGAAGCAGGATCTAGTCTGTCCCTAGATACTCTGCTGACTGCATCCTATGCAGAGCTTTAGAAAAACGTTGCTTCAGTAGTCAAGTCTTGTGCTGTCTGGGTCTGACGTTCCTGCTGCACCTCTTTCTTTGGGGGGGAGGGGAGAGAGCTGCATTGCGCTCCACCAATCAGAGAGCTGGGCTGCTCAGGCGCACCTCGGCTGGCTCTGCGGGTGAACGAGCTCTACCCAGAGATACTGAGCCCCCCCCTCTACCCACTCTGTTTCTCAGCAGTATTTTTTTTGTACCTTTTCTTTTATCATTTGCTTTCTCATTTTTCTCTCTCTGTTTGTTCTTTTTTGTTCCCTTTGTTCTGCTCATCACTGCTATTTTCCTTTTCTCTCCATCCTCTATCTCCAGCCCCTTACCCCCACCCCTCCCTCTCCTTGCTTTTTGTGCACTCAGGCCAGTGAAAATAAGCTGCCATTAGGCCTGCCAACAGTCCTTCTACTTGATGGAGTGCACGAGCCACATGGCGATCACTCAAAGTTCACGTGCCAAACTCTGCTCCTTCACTTCACCCTCGTCCACAGCTACGATATCACAGCTGTGTTTTGTTAGGAGGAATTCTCTGCTTCTCATAGATGACAGAGTCAAAGAAGGGGGAAAAATCTGCTTTTCAAAATTCAACCTGAAACCTTCATCTGTTGTCCTTTTGGGACACAGCCATGTTAAAAGAAATCCAGTCTCTCTTCATCTATCACAAAGTTTCAAACAGCCTGAAAGGTTCTTTGTTTGAATTACAGCCTCATGTTACTAAATATACATTTTTTCTTCACTCCCTTTCTGCCATTTGTGGATAGCCGGGGTGAGCTTATTTTAAACAGTCGGGAGCCGAGAGACACAATAGGGGTGCTCACTGAAACGGCTTCCTCACAGGTGGTCCCTGAAGTGCTCATAAATGTACCACTGGCATGGGTGTGAGTGACAGCACAGAGTAAATGCACAACTTTCAGCCGAACTCCAGCTTCTCTGGTAACTGTCACAGCCGCAGTTGGTTAAAACATACATCCAGAGAAACTGTGCTGCTCTGACAAGCTGCCAGCAGCCCTGCTTTATGCTCCCTGTATGTATGTGGCAGAATAGGCACAGGACAAGACAATTATGGCACTTCTTTGCACCACCATAAATATAGCGAGCTCCCTGTGGTGTTATTGCTGAGACAAAAGTTCCTCTCTATGAAACACTGCAACCTACTTCCACGAAGCAGCCACTTAATGTCCATTTGCGGTTTTCATCTAGGTCAGCACTGACAAAAACAACTCTTCACGTTTACAGCTGGAGGGGGAATCGGACAAACACACAAAGTTAGAATACGGCCGGTTGGGTTATAAACCACAAGCTCATTTAAGTAGTAAACAAAACAAAACAAAACAAATTTTACAGCTATGGATGGGTTTGCAGCTAAATTACTTTGGTGATCCCCTGTTACCCTCTAGATAAACTGTAAACACAAAGCCAGCAGGTAAAAAAATCTAATTAGTCCACTGTGTTTATGAGAAGTTATGTGCAAAAAAATAAAAAATAACAGCAGCATCAGCAGCAGCTTATCGCTCAGTGTTAGTTAGCCAATGTTTGCACACACACAGGACACTGTGGCGGGAGTGTTATAAGTAATTTAAATGGTCTCAGTCTGATCTCTTTTCTTTCAAGGCAGTTTGAGCTACACTGTCTAAGTAGATTTAGTTAACTGAGGCCTCAGTCGAACAGGCGTAGATATCGGTTAGTGACCCACCTAGAAACCGCCGTACAGACGGGTTGGCAAGGGGTCGCTTGAGGTTGCTGGCTGGGTAAAAGTGGACAGAAAGAGGGTGCTTCACCAGAAGCCTCCTCGTGACTGCTTTGGTTGCTGCAGCCGCCTGTACAGTAGTTTGCCTGGAAGTCTGCAGACACTAACTAACCACAGAGCTGCAGTGAAGCTTGAAAATGTGTGACACAAGCACGAAATGGAGAACATTTCCTGTAAAGTAAAAGTTATGCCTCACTACTAAAACCAACACATTTCAAAAGGTGACACTTTTACTTTGAAAGTGAACAGTCTCTGTTTTTGCAAGCTGGCAACCACTGGCTGGTAGTTACCAGGGGGTCAGTGACCACTCTCTTGGCCTGCAATGATTAGGGTTTAGCAATCAATTTCACACTGACTGCCAGCAACCTTCAGCAACCACTGCCAAGCTGTCAGGGAATAATTATTCTGTAGCAAGTAGTGGTTACCACCAACCAGTCTCTAGCCCTGTGTGGTTGGGGCCTAAACTTCATTTCTCCCTTTCTGTTGTTCAACTTCTTCCAGTGTAAAGTAATTGGTAATAATTCAAGTTAGATTCCTTAACACTGATTGTGAGCAGGCTTGTTTGTTTGCCTTCAGTGTGTTTGCTCAAAGTGTGGTTATGTCCTCATAGAGGCTCATACAGTCAGTAGCATCTGCAAACCTTTGGCCATGGACGTAGACATAAAAGCTGCAGCAAATTATTTTCGCATTAACAATGAATTCTGGACACTGTAATTCACTCTCGTATATGTATAACCTGCTTAATTATATTAGCTTCTCCAAAAACGGGAAGGAATTTGTAAAGTGGCTTTCAGACAAAAGCCCTACCGGAGGAATATTTGTAAAGAAAGCACATCAGGACTACTAATAGCAGAAAGCTGAGCACTATCTCCTCTACAGCAGCAACTGGTCACTCTATTCAATGAGTTTTACGAGCAAAGTAGACAACATCTCTAACAGGTCTGCTCTTTTACTGATTTATAGATAGTAAATGATTGCAAATATATCTCATGATCATTCCTTTAATTCAGTTACATGCTTTGGAGTGTGAGGATCTTTGGAAGTTCCTTTATAATGTCACCTTTCAGTGTAGCTCTAAGTTTGCCACTTGGCTTCTCAGATAACAATATCTATGGCAGGGTATCTTTCTGTGAGAGCAAAAACGTTACATTAGAATCGGTCTTTTTGATGCTGTGAGGCAGAACAAAGACAATATATCTTAATATATAGCATATATATATATATATATATATGTATATATATATAGCAGCTAAAAAATATGAAGTGTGTCTAACTGCTTAATAGAAGGTGGTGGTTCACGTGATGGCTTGGACAAAATCACAACAACAGAACACAATAACTGGCCTCTCCTCTGTACTCGGCTCGTGTGCACGCGTCTCCAGCAATACATTTGACATGTGCAGATAGTTTTAACTCTTGTATCTTTAGTACAGTTTATTTTCATCCGTCCACCCACAGCCAGTGACAGAGTTAAAGAAACACTTGTCACTTCAGATGATACACACAACACCTGGAGACAAAAATATGCCTAATTACAGTCAACATTAATCTGCTTAATGCAGCACATGGATGTATGTTTACAGAGTCTGAGAGAGAGTTTGCATCTCATATGAAAAAAGAAACTTTTATTCGCTGGGTAATAGAAAATCATTATCAACAAAAAACCCCCCACTTTTTTCAGATCAGATTATTTTAGACACACTCAGAATTGTGTCTGTAGTAAGTTACAATCTGTGTCACTTCATTGGCTGCTTTGCTTCAGATACCTCTTTATTAAAAACACGTGACTTTAGTTACAAAGACCAGATTACATGTCAGATGAATTATGTGTCACAAGAACTCAGGAGCCAGTATTGGCTGGCTTTTCTATTAAAATGTTGAACTGATAGGGGTGAGAGTTAAACAAGCCATCAGATCTTTAAACTCACGTGACAGAATTAAAAGATTTGGTCTTCCTTGCTCCAAAGAATCTCCATCTTCGGTCATGAGCATACTCTCTGATTTCACAACAATGTGACTAATCCACACTAATGCTGAAGTGCATTGTGCGACATATCTTGCCTCTATACTATGACAAATCTGCAAGACAATGACCACACAACTGGAAATCACATGCACCTCAGGAGGCAGGAATGTGAAGAATCTACAAGAAGAGAAGAGCGTAATATCCCAGAAGCCCTAGTGACAGGACGCATAGGGGAAGTCTTATTGTGATTGATGACACCAGGCTAGGCCAAACATCAGAGAGCCTACACACTGTAAACACAGCTTAATGGAGGGCTCTAACCCTGCTACTCAGTATAAATATAAGCATGTACATGTGCACACACAAGGACGCACAAGTCCAAGAGCAAAGGTAGGAAAACACGTGCTCTCTCACATGATGCAGGGTAGTCCTGCAATCTAGATCTACAGCCTTCCCTCCTGTGCCTCGCTCAAATATAATGAGAAATGTGAAGTTTCAATCGCAAAGTGTGCAATGTCCAGTCTCACTTCACAAACACATGCACAATGTTTCCTGCTCTTCGCACCCTCACACCTTAGGTGGAAGTTGTGAGGTTAAGAACAATATTTAAAAAGGTGCTCTGCAGGTGACCTTTGAACAGTTTGTCCCCTGGCTGCCTCCATCCACTCAGTGGAGCAAACACTAAAGCTACATGTACAACAGATGGAAAGCTCATGAGAGAAACAGGATCCAAATAAGGCCTGATAGAAACTGCTGACATCACTCACAGCCATAACAAACTAGTGTCATATGCAAGAAGTTCTCTTGCTTGAGCAAATTGTAACAATTAAGTCATTGCAGCATGTTTACGTCTCATACTGAAAGAGGAAATAAGTGTTTTTAACCACTTTTATAAAGCACAGAAGCATCACGCTCAGGCTCTATGACTACCCTTTACCGCAGTATTTTTCCAGCACACGTCTCATCAAACTTCCTCTCTAACTGACAGCTACAGAGCGGGACTGTCAACATTTAAAGAAGAAACATTCACAAGAGGAAGCCCACACGGTATTTTTAGCAGCAGTTACAAATCTAAAAATGCAGAGTGGAAGTTCATTTTTAGTGCCGCTCAGATGGGAGAGAAGAATGTGCTGCACTGAACTGTAGGACGTGGCGCTGCAAGTGTATTGCTAAAACTGCATCCAAGCGTCAGATTCAGGTAAAAGAGACATATGGCTGAGGAGCATGAGTCACACCACAGGTAAAAGCACTGAGCAGCCGATGGAGCATGGAATGGGTAGAAGATGAGTCAACAGCTTTAAAGCTGAGCATGTTGAGATTCTGTCTGAAGTGTGTAGTTTTGCAGAGAAGCAGTAAAATCATGTGCACTTTTATCCTTTAAAGATTACTTTGGCTTGTGGTTTGCGCAAAGCAGAAAAGATGATAAAATTTAAGAGAAAACTATTTACCAAAATGCTTTGTGGTGTACATTCTTTGTTATTGAAGGGTATAACATTTTAAAATAACTTACTAATTTCCTAAAGCTTAAGTTATTGGCTATGAGTGCCAAGAAGGCTGTTAACTGCCTTCCCTCCAGACTTGCCTCAGCAAATTAAAGACAGTGGAGTGTTTCTCACGAGCATGTTTATGGTGCCTTTGGGAACATTTTTAATGTAGCTTTAGTTTGCTGTTTGGTTAATTGTACTTGCTAGTGGCTGATAGGCCAGCACTCTAATGTCTCATCTGGTTAAAAAAAAGAAACAAAAAGAAAAACCCTCAGATATTCTTTTCTACAGTATAAACATCTTTACGCATACTGGCTATGCTCCACACGTGCTTATGCTCACTCAGATGTCCAGGCTTGCTGGTGAACGATTGTTGTGTAATCCAAAGTCTAACACTGACAGATCTTCATATTTTCCTTAGATCACAGCTGAATTATGCCACGCATAAAGAGCAAAACATTAAAAAAACATCTTCACAACAAGAACAACAAGAACATTAGAAATATCCTCAAAACAAGGACATTAGTTAATATCTTCAAAACAAGAACATTGGTTAATATCTTGGTAAGGACACTGTCTGCTGGGAGAGACACCATGTGCTGCACGCACTCGGTGTGAAAACAATTTGTTTAGTCCACCAACTCAGAAATTCATATCACAGCTTATGAATAAACATATGAGTGAGTGATCATTTGCAGTCAGAAAATAACTATTTTCCAAAAAAACATCCTTTCAAATAAAGGGTGTGGAATTGTTATAAGATGCACTTGTATTAACTGATTTCTGTGCACAATCAAATTGTGTTCATGTATAAGTTTAGACAGTCTCGGAGGAATAGGGTCAGGATTATTTCCGCTGTTATTCTTCCGCATATTTGACATACAGCATGAAATAGTCCACTTCAGATGTGTTTGCATTACCACAAATACTCTG
The DNA here is from genome assembly GCA_015106715.1 of Bujurquina vittata. NCBI lineage: Eukaryota > Metazoa > Chordata > Actinopteri > Cichliformes > Cichlidae > Bujurquina > Bujurquina vittata. The sequence goes on from VUQK01042948.1 coordinate 76,540, forward strand.
TGCTACTGAGGTGATGCCCACTTGCTAGCAATAAATACATCTTAAACATCACAAATCATAAATACACCATCTTAATCAAATATAAAATCATCACATCACAGTGTAAAGGGGGGTGTGCTGCAGCATCTGACACTCTGATATAATAGATACATTATAACAGTAAGACCCATCCACATATAAAGCGACTCTCCTATCACTGGGGGAGCTGACATTTTAGTCACTAGTGGTTGCTTTGTCTGCATACTGTAACTTAATTCCTTCTATATTCCCATTCTGTCCTCTCAATAAAATCAGTTAAAGTCAATATCCGCCCACTTTGCATGAGTTATTCCACCCGTCATGTGTACAAGGTGACAGATTTCATTGACACTCCATGATCTCTGGTCACCACATCACTGCGTGTCTTTTGTTTTGTGTACCCCAATTAACCCACTATATAATTACAGTGTGATTTTGAGTATCATGTGTTGAGATAGCTGTAGACAAGAGCACACAAGCACTTCATTAAAGAATTCATAACAGCATTTTTCTCAGGGTAATTTACATTGTAGGGACTTGGCAGCTGGCATTTATTTGTTATGGACATCATGCAATGAAGATATAAAATTAAATTGCACTCATTTTCATACTCATACTCTCAACTGCAGTGGGAAGTTGTTAAGGAAGTCTTAACAACTTCCAGACCAACTTCAGTACCAGCAGCAGACCCACTACAGCAGACGGTCCTGAATGCTGTGTCTGTAAATGTGGTGTAATGTTTTAGGGTTATTCAGGTGTGTCTGATAGACCGAGTCTGCACATTACTAATGCCCAAACTTGTTCACATTCATTAGATAAAAATCAGGCTCTTAATCAAAAAATATTTCAAAAATAGCATGTTGAAGAACTTCAGATTTGTACAAGTTAGCATGTAAAAATCTACCTAAACAATCGTGGGCAACTGCAGTGTGGAGCGCTGCTGTGTGCATACTACAGTTTTAACAGCAGGCTGTTCACTCATCATCTATTACCATTCCTGAGTCACCATATGTGTGGAACTGAAGTGTTTTTTTTTTTACTGTCTATTGCATGTCGATTGCTAGGCCTACTGCTGACCACCATGACTCATTCTTGCTGCTGATTCATGAATAGAATCTGAAAGTTATAAAACCATCCTTTCTACAGTAGATCGGCAGATATTTAGGTCACTACAAAGATAGTTCGTCTGAGTGCCCAGACTGATTAACAACCATGAGGCCACTTGTGAATTGTTGTAATTGAGAATGGCCGAGGATAGTGAAGGAGAAGGAAGAGCAGAAAAAAAGATACTGGGGGAAACAGTGAAGGAGGCGAGAGGGAAGAGAACACAAATAATGACAGAAAGATGCTAAAATCAGGAAGATCTGAAAAACTAGGTGGTGCAGAAAAAGGGTTGTACCTGTGCTGCTGTGTTCCATTCATGCATCACCCTGAGAGCAGCATGTCTGCTCCGGCCTCCTAGGAGATTAATTAGCAGCCTCAGCTAGCAGAGGAGCTGCTGAGATAGGCACCCAGCTTAACACCGAAGATAAATTACCTTGCCGGAAAGCTCAAAGTTCAGCTATTTTACCACATACAAAACTGACTGTCTGAGGAATTTGGAGGTCCAAAACTGCGTCAGTACTCGATGTAATAGAAGGGGAGAAAACATGGGGGGCAGCCATCGGCTTCTTTCCTCTGCTGTATATATTTGGGTATTTCAGGGCTGGGAGGCATCCATATATACAGGCATACACTCTTTTTTTTCACTGTGGGCAGCCTCAGCCACTGCTGCCCATTTTTGCTGGACTCATCTTCTGAAATGGATTATCAGGTAAAAGGCTACTAGCTACAGTGTAAAAATGGTAACACATGGCTTAGTAAATATGGGGAGTTCCATCATTACCTCACATCAGCTAAAAAAGCAATGTTGCAAACAATATTTATATTTACCAATACAGGGTTTGAAAGAAATTTTATGAACAAATACATTAGTTAATGTATGGAGATGGATGTCCAATAAGCTTGCAACATTTGACTGTTGTTTGACTTTGTGGTTTTTGCAGTCAGGCTGCATAGACGCAGCTTTACTGATGTGTTTAGGGAATAAACTGCATCTCTATCAAAGCACAATGTACATTGAAGATGTAAACGGTGACTGGAACACTCAAAACCACTGAGCGGCAACAGTAAAGCCTTAAATGACTGCATGCATAAACCTAATATTTTTTTTTATATTTAAAAATTTAATGTAAACTCCTCTGTTGCTTAGTAACACCAAAGTTAATCATTTCATTTCTTCTTAAGATCTAATTACTTAGTGACTGAAAAGCATTTCTCGACGCATTCCTGAACCTGAGTCTGAATCTGCTTAGCTGGTGTTCCATCACATAAGGACTCAGACCGTTTTCAGAATGCATGCAGAGAAAAAGAAAACCATCAAATCCACTCTCGTTTCTCCTTTGGTTGCTTTGTGCCGGTCCCTTACACTCAGTTCCTGTTACAACGTTGCAAACTTAGAAAGTACATTTCTGCCACTGCAGGTAGCAAATTTTGTGCAGCAGGTTGCTGTGGTTGGTCTAAACATATTAAACATTCCCACTTCCGGTAAAGTCGAGCGCCTTCCACTCAGGACTGAGAGAATGATGACTCAGGCCAAGAGCTGCCAAATCTGTGCACACTACTAATGTCGGTCACCTGGGAACACATCCATTACACCTGACTAACTGGTGTTTGTCAAAGCCAGAGTCGCACTGCTTGGCTGATCCGCCCATCCCCCATTAACAGAGTACAGACGCACAGCCTAAAATATAAAAAATTTAAAAAATCAGCCATCCTTTTGAATGCACCTTTGAACGTGCAATGAGCCTCCCAGCACAGTGCACAACAAAGTAGGACAGAAGACAACTTAGAAGTGCATGTGTTGGTGCAGAAACAAATGCGGATACTGAAAGGGAGACGCAAGCACACTCTCACTAACTCCCTCTGATGCACTTAGAAGCAAGGAGTAAAATATTGATAGCCCTAGGAGGTCCGGGCACATGATGAAAGAAAGTAGGTTCATGCCAGTTAGTTTTTGATGTTCTCAAAATTAGAGTTCAGAGGGGTCATCCTATTCAGCAACAAAACCCGTTCTTAATTGTCAAGAACACCAGACTCTCCCATCTTCCAGCAGCTGTATCTAAAACCAAAACCATATGTAAGTGCCACAAAGAATGGCTAATTGTCACATTGACGTGATTAACAGTTATATTAACCCACAGAGATAAGGCAGCAGCCCATGTGCCAGTTAAATCACGAGCGAGCGGGGGGGAGCGCAGCGCCACGTGAGCGCTCCATCTCACTCCACTTTCTCGCTCGTCCCCACCTCACCATACACATACACTCATCTTCCCCTCCCTCTGCTGCTATCAGAGAAAGTGCTAATGGACAGAAGTGATTACTGACCACCTTAAGGTTGAATAGGGAAGATGAATAGGTGTCGAATGCTTCAAGATATGACCACAGCCCCGGAGGGGGAGTGGACGGATTAACTGACCTTCACAAGAACAGACCCGACCCCAATCTGTCATCCAGAAACTTCACTGCACACCACCTGCTAGACTGTTTTTCACATTGTCTCACACCAGGTAATGAGCACTTTTGAAAAGATAGTAAGATGGAAAAAAAAACTGAATACGCTGCAAAGAGCAGAATAGTGAAAGTCCATTTTTCCACAGCAGATAAATACATATTACTATCCCCAGCTAAAGGAAGCGCTCAAGCACAACGCACCCTTTCTTGCGCGTATCTCACACGTGCACATGTTCTCACATGTATCTCAAACAAATACGAGCAACTGCAGATGGCAACACTGAAAAATCATAGTCAAGAGAGTGTCAAACAAAAAAAAAAGGTGACAAAATGCAAACTGCTCCTGGCAGCTGTGTTTGGAAGGAAAAAAAATCCCAGAACGAAAACACAAAAACAAATTAGCACCTCATAAGCACAACAAATTAGCAGCTTTAAGCTCGAAAAGACAACTCAAATGGAGCACATTATCAAAGAAAACAATAAAGGGAGGTAAACAATAAAAGAGAAAGGAGTGGAATTTCCAGCATTGCTGTTACCTAGAGAAAAGAGAAAACATTGTTAATAGTATTTTCTTCAGCTCCAGAAATGCTCAAAGCCCTTATATTTAAAAATAAAACTGAGGAAAACTGGAAATAAGAAGAATTAGTACTTGATATATAGAACAGGGCAAGACAGAGAAGTCAAAACAGAGACAACGAGAGGCCACGGGACAGATGCAACACTGAACACTGAGAGTACACCAGCTGCATGACTGGATGCCCTACCTGTTTGGCTGAGCTGAGAGGTGCTCCGGCTCTTGCGCGACATGCCAACCATGGCCTGCATTTTGGCACCAATGCTGGAGCGCCTCTTCTTGTCATCAGTGCCTACCGTGCCAACTGCTGTGTCTGACTGGCTGCCGTCCGTCTTCTCCAGGTTACACATGTCGCCGCTGATGCTTGTGCTCTTGGTCATGTTCATCCCACCCGATGAGCCCATCTGCCTGTTTTTCATTTTGGATGCAAAGTCACTGTCAGCCACCACCATTGACAGGGGGGGAGCGGGGAGAGGAGGCAGGTGAAGGCAGAGAAAAGAGAACAGGACAGAGGAAAGGCGGCCAGCGGAGGGGATGCGGATGGAGAGATTTGGAGGAGGAAACAAGAGGAGAGGATGGGAGAAGAGAGTGGAGAGGAGGGGGATAGCAAATGAGAAGGTGTGGGGTGAAAAGGAGAAAAGGACAGAGTTCAGGTACAGGAGTTCATGACTTACAGTATAGATGAGGTTCAAAGTTAACGTTGATGTTGTGAATATTGTAAAGACTTTTCATGCAATGAAGGAGCTACCATTGCAGTATGCAGTATGTAGCTCTCTAAAAGGGGGTTTCAAGCTGGACTTTCAACACATTTTATATAATAGATTACAAAGTTATTTAAATGTTACCACTTTAAGAAGGCTCAAGATACTAATCAAAGTTTGACTTTACTAGTAAACAAATCATTAATTTAATAATAGACGTATTAATTCGGTTAAATGAAAAGTTCGGGTACGTGTGCTAACAGGGAAAAAAAACTTGCAGCTTCTCTGCACTTGAGTTGTGATCCCACACTCAAAACTCCACACAAAAAAGTTGTTTGTCATCAGCATTATTCTCCAGCGCCTCCTTTTTGAAAGGAAATAGGCCAGTGTCCAAATGAAGGTCCTATTTTAGCCCTGCCAGGAAAATTATCTTTAAGAGACAAATTACATTCTGCATCACAGGCTCTGAATTCTTAATGGGATAAGTTACGTGTAGCACCCCGAGGCTGCTGCTCATTAATTAAAGTGTCTGACCTCCATCATGTAACTGCATTACAAAGACAACTTATGGGGAGACTTGCTATGTAAAATGGGAAAAGGTCTAATGAATTTCAACAACTGATTCCATCAGTTGGTTCAATTACGCACCAAATTCTGCTGGTTCACGTATAGCAGACATTGGGCCTAAACTCCACTGGATTAGATTTACAGTGGGGGTCTGAATGTTAAGTGCAAGCAAAATTTCATTGTCTCGTGTATGAACATAAACAATGCTTTTATTTGAGACAGCCACCCTTGCTGGAACATCAGAAATCTACCAGGTTTTCGTCAGTGTTTGGAAGCTCTGCAGTGTGAGAGAAAGACAGCGAGTCTCATTCTCAGGCAGTTAGGTCATAACTTTCACTAATGCTATGCTGACATGGACAGTATACCCCGGCGCATCTGGATCGTGTCCTAAACACTGAATTTGATAGCTATTACCTCATATTTTTTTCAATCACATGTGCTCCTAAAGAATACCTCGTGTCCTAACCTCCAGTAAAAAACCTTTTGTTTATGACAGTTCTGGCACCAGTGGCTTCTGTTATGGATCAGCCTGTACTTTGACGCATAAATATTGAATGCTTATTGGAAGATTAGCGCCTTTGATCGGTTAATGCAGCGGCAAAGCTTTGAAGCAGACTTCAAGCGCCTACACAGCAACAGGGGCCAGTGTGCTACAGGTGACATTCTAAAATATGCTCTTTCACCATCATCACAGTGAGACTGCATTTCACCTGCTCTGCACAGGGTGGTCGTACCGCCTCTTTCATTACGTCACCACCGCGGCAAGGTCAGGGGGGATTGTGGCCTCTGCAAATGATTGCCAGCTGAGGTTGAAATGCATGAGCACAGAGCTTTTCAATTAAAAATTCATGTTCTATAAAATATTTAACAACACAAAATGGAAAATTAGATGAAATTTATTCTTCTAATGGAACAAATGTTCTTCTAGTCCAGTAGAACATGCTGTGCCTGTCCCCATGTTTCTATCAAGGCCAAACCTTGATCCTTGTCTAGGAAGAAGGCCGGTAATAATGTTTAATCTAAAGTGATGAACACTGCTGGTAGTTTACTGGTCTAGGTGGACTCATTCTTCCATTTTGAAATATATTATCTGAACAAGGGACAGATTAATTATACACAAGCCATTCTAAGGATCTGTGAGGGTTTCTTTGCTATTATTGTAGGGTCTTTACCTTACAATATAGCGCCTTGCCTCAACTGTTGTTGTGATTTGGCGCTATATAAATAAAATTGAAACGGGGTGAATAATATAGATTCTATTTTAATTCTAACATCTGATCTTAATGAGCACACTGTCCTAAAATAAATACATAAATTCTCACATTTATTCATACTCATACATTGGTCTAAAATTTTGACCTGAATAAAAACAAGTGTGTAAAATAAATCTGTGGCACCTCCTCTCATTACAGTATAAGCACTCTCTGAACAGATCTTGGCGCTCAGCCTGAACTCGCTGCATAAATGTGCCTACTTGGAAAACTGAGACTCTCCAGGGATTTCTGATTTTCAACCTCAGCCCAAAGAACACAGAGCTCCTCATCATGCAGACTGCTCACTGTGCACTTTCATCTAGGCCGACATTTTCCCCAAACCATAACCCACCCCAGTACCTTCAAAATCTTTGGTGTTGCAAAAATGTTGACAGGAACAGTATAGTTACACAAAGCTCTCTTTAACAGGGCAATCTGCATACCGTGTCGCGCATCAATCATTTTTCAAAACCAAATGTAGAAAGTACACTGGGTAATTAAAATAAAGTCTGCCGAAGGGAACAGCAATCTTGCATCACTATTTTATTAAACTCCTGAAAGCCATTTAGTCTTAGTGACAACAAGGAAGGAGCAGCTGTTATTAAAGGTGAATCATAAAAGATGCACGAAAATGTTAAATTCATGCAAGATGCATCCTGTCCTCCCATACATATCTCCTCATTTAGCTCATCTTTCACAGAGAGGTGAGACAAAAGGGGGGCTCTATGGCAACTACGCCCCCAGCCACAGCATTAGCATGCATTCAGGCCTGTCAACACGGCTACAAAGTTTTTTTTGTCAGAGGCTGCAGTGAGAATTGAAGAGAGTAATTAAAGTCTGCATATCATATTTTTTTAAGCTGTAACCTAGATACAAGACTCTCCTTCAATTCAAAGCTTCAGTTCACATATCTGCAGTCTGCAGTGGACTAAAAACACACGTGGCTATCATGATGTTCGTATGCCAAGCCAATGTGAGCGGGCCAGTTTAATGTGTAGCAGATGTGTGTGTTTACACTGTGACCTCAATACATAAGAGATGACTCATAAGTAAATGTAGCTGGTAGCCATGTTTCTGCCAAATCACACCACTTTACTGCTTTCACACACACACATACGCAGAGCAGTGAATAAACCCATTTGTAACTTGAGGACGGTAGCATCTCATCCATTGCGCAGCAACTTGCTGACTCCTCAAATAATCTCTAGACACGTGCGTAGCTGTTTTCAATATTCTGAGTTCAGATCCAGAGGCTCTCATAGAAATGCTGATTTCATTACAGGGGGTGAGGCACTTTAAGTCTTTGCACTGATTTTACAGTCTGTGAGGAATAGGGTCCCTTTATTTATGGAAGTCCATGGTAGAATGTGGAATCAGAGTAAATTTACTTCAGAAATAGTGCCCTCAATTTTTTTTTAAAAAAAAAGGATCGAACAGCATATATATATATTTCACCACGTGATTGCTTATAAAATTTAGACTTAGCATGAAAAACTGAAAGCCGTATGTATGTGTGACCAGTAGTGGCACCAAGTTAAAGCTCCAGCAGTAAGGTTAAACTTTCTGTTTCAGCTTTTTTTAATATTTAAATTTTTCCTTACAGTGTCACACACAGGCAATCACAGACTGTAAGTGAAAGATGGGCATTTTTTGCGCAAAATGAAGCCAATGCAAAACTAGCATAAAAATAGAATGGCAGCTTTCTTGTGTTTAGGGAAGAAAGGGCAGCTGCTCTGGAATTGCATTGAACTTTTATTTGCTGTTGGAGACCAAATGTAAGTAGTTGCAGTGACCAGCTGGTCATCCAGAGGTTGAGCATTCAACACCCTCAAACTTTGGGCAGCCATAAGTTGATTGCACAGGTCACCTGGCGGAAGGCAATTTGTCTCCAAAACAGTCAACTTGGATTTACTGCAGTAACTCTCATACAGATTGCCGAAGTTTTGCAAATAGCTGCCAACTAATTTATAAACTCAGATGGATTGCCAACATGTTGCAGCCAATCTGAGTCAGTCTGCACTGATGTGATGTGTCTGTGCAATGGGGGATACCCCTAAGCTGGTTGCCAACTGGTTGCAGCCACAGATTTGGAATTCTGACCAATTTTTCACAGTTAATGGCTGTATTATCATAAACAGATTGCATGTAATTGCCAACTTGACCCCATTCAAAAGCAGCCTGACAGTAGACTGACTCCCCCTTATTTCTGTGTCATCACCATCTTGATTCACCAAAGTCACTTGTGGCAACTGACCACAAGTGGTTGCACACCTAGCTCCTGTCTTCAAAGCAACAATTTCAAAGGCAATGAGATAAGTTCATTGCACACAGTCACAAAAAAATTGGGGTTGTACTCTACATCAGCTGCTTTAATATCTAAATAAACATTTTTCTGAAGAGTTCATGCTACAAATCACTCGTTTCAATATGCTTTAATGCACTGCGATGTAATAGTGAATAGTACAAATAATAATATTAATGATGGATAGATGTACAATAATAATAAGAAGAATAGATAGTCTTTTTTTGAGTCACACAGACAATAAAGCAGGGCAGGATTTAGTTTGGCAAAGGTCACAGAGCCAAAATGCTCCTCCCACAGATTATGTCATTATCCATCATTTATATACAGTCTGTGAATAAAATACATGTTTTTTACTTAATTACTTATTGTTACTTTAGAGTAGTATAAAATAAAAGTTTCTTTCTTTCTTTTATGCAATCTAACTAAAAGGTAATTTCCTGACACGATGTGATGTATAGAAAGCATCTCAAGAGCAACTAATAATTGCAGAAAAATATCCCGAGGCCTGAGTTCTCACTCGATGCTGTAAATCACTTTAATAACATCAAAATAATTACTACTCATTTTATTAATCACTGCTGCTTAGCAACCGCGCTCCACAGCTGCACTTTGTTTGCAAAAATATTGTTTGCAATTATTACTGTTAATGCCTTAATTAAAACAGCATTTACATCAAACCTTTGATTTGAGCTATTCTACATACCGTGTCAATATTATTTTTATGTGTTGTGCATTATCTCACAGACCCCCAGTCTATAAACTTCTGTAATGACTGTAAAAAAAAATGCAGCAATTTCTGGTTTATTTACTGTGTACAGCTGCAAAATACCTGTGTCAGTGAACAGATCTGTTTGTTTTTTTGCTCTCCATGTGTCTCTTCAAATGAGCTATTTTGTTTCACAAAAGCAGAATATTCCATGACTCACAACTAGGTACAATATCAATTTATACTGTAGCTGTCATGAAGGAACATAAGGGTTGATGGGAGTTGCCAGCATGTTTAAAGTAGGACCAAATGAGCTCACTTTCAGTCAAGATGAAACATGTTTCAAATTGAATATTCCAGTGGAAATCTTTGGGATGTATGTGCTCATGCAGGCTTTTTAACCACATTTATGTTCCCAATGAATTCACTGAAAGTGACTACGGTCATCAGTATAGGTACAGGTGAGGTTTGTGATGTGACGCACAAAGACAGGAAAATCTCAAGGAGCAGCTTGAGGAAAGGAGGAAGTTTGGGTTGACAAGTTGCAGGTGCAAAATATCACTGTAGAACAGCAAGTGAAGAGCATGGACTGATAAAATAGCGATGCAGTATCCCAACACAAAGCGGCACAAACAATAAAGCAACACGCACTGCAGTCTCAGAGCAAATCCAAGCACAAGTGGACGATGTGTTAGGATTTCCTAATCTTCTATTTGCATTGTATGCAATCCACAGCGCACCGCGTAAGTACAATTTACATGCACTTCAGTGGATCTGCTCATGTTTCTGCATGTGTATTTGGTTTCCTAGACGTGTGTGCGCAGAATGTGCTTTCTCAATCAGACTGTGCACAGTAGTGTGGAGTTAATCACGCATGAGAGGGTATAGCTTTTATCTTAATGTGTTTTCTGTTAAGACCGAAAAGCAGAACTAATGTTGGTAAGGAGCACTCACTTGGATCCTGCTGTGAATGTGATTTGATAGCGAAGACATCTTATCAGGAGTGCAAGCTAAGCTTCTTTCTGTGGCATTCCAAATAAACGTTGCTCTTGAATTTGCTCTTGACACACTTTTTTCTAGTTCAACACTGTTCAGAAATAAAGCCACAGTCTCTTGAGGCCACAGTGAAATAGTGTCATGTTAAATATGGTCTTCACATGTTAGAAGCCGAGCTTGCGTGCATCAACTAAAAATGAAAGCTCACCATTCATGCATTTAGACATGTATGACCACACACACACACACACACACACACACACAAAACAAAAAACAGTAATAGCATTTAGCATTTAGTGAATACTACACATGCACACTTTTCCTTGTCTGTACTGAATTCCTGCAGAAACTAGTGTGAATCTGTAAGCACGGCTATATGTTTTCTGCAAGCAGGGACTTGGATGAACTTCTATCTTAAAGAGTAACTTATACCATTACTGAGGCTTTGTTGAACTTCTCAGCACACCCAATAGTGACCCAATAGGGTCCTGCAGTACACCTAGAGGTAATGCTGGATTTATGGTACTGCGTTAAAGCTGTGCCAGGACCTGATGTGCACCTTCTAATAAATGTAACTACACACCTGACCTGAATATAGTTGTGAACGAAAAACCAATGCTGTAACTGTATCACGTTGCTTCTGCAATAGTATTTTGAGTAAACGTGCTGTTTTTCTCATTTTCATAGCTCTGCTAATTAGTTTTCTCTCCTTCCTGCTAGCCAGTTGTTTAAAATTTAGCAGCTCCAAGTCCAGCATGAAGCATTGCAGACATACGATACAGGCTACACTGAGTCAATGCAGTACTTTAAATTCAGGTTAGAGGGCGGTGAGTTGCTCTTTATATGGTAAATGTAAAGTTAAAATTCACAGTATGGTCTTCTGATGCATGGACACCAACTTTTGTCACCTTACTGCAATTATAAAATAGTAACGCTTCTATTGTTAAGGGTCAATAGGGCCACAGTTACACCATCATCAAGGTAAAGAGAGGAGGGTAGACACCACACTCTTTCTTGCACGTCATCATATGAATGTGCAAAAGACAGTGGGTCACTAGGTTCATACTACTGTTAGTAGTTTTCTTCATCATTGTTAGTCTACAGTTGGAGGCTGCCACACATGAGTTACCTGAGGTCAGTCTCTGAGATACTCCTTTGGTGCAAGTCCTCTTCTTTCTCCACCAAATCCTCCTGATGCTCTTTGTCTCTGTCTACCTTCCCCTCTGACCCCTTCCTCTCGTTCTGTACCCTCCCCTCCTTACTAGCCCCTCTCCCTTTCTCCCCTGCTTCCTCTTCCTCTCGCACTTCTCCTAACTGCTCATCCCCCTCCCGAGAATGGCTCCTTGATCGCAACTGGCTGAAGACGGAGACAGAGGCACAGAGAGCAGCACATGCGAAGCAAAAAAAGAAAACCAAACAAAGCGTGAACAACAAAAGAGAGAAAGATGAAGACAGACATGCAGCGCAGCCATGATCAAAAGCAGACTGATTCCAAGAAACAGAAACAGTAATGCAGACTTACAGCAAAGCACCATGCAGAGGAGTTTGTTTTTGCTTTAATATGAGACAACACCCAGCGAGTTGCAATGTGTTTAATGTTTCAGTGAGCGCTGCCAGATATGGACAAACTTCCCCCCGCACCATGAAAGAACAGAGTTCAACCACTTGGCTCCAGATTTTCTAAAATGGAGCCAAACTTGAACTCATCACAGTGAGAAAATGACACACGGCGCTATGGCGGTGGGGGGGCATTTTCTCCTCATGTTTACCCACGTGCAAACAGTTTCAGAACTGAAAACGTCTGGACGTGGTAATGAATATGGAGTTCACAGCTGAGGGGGAGGAGGGTTTGTCCATTCCTGATAACAGCTTGATGGAAGTTTGAAGAGCGACACAAAGTTTACTGTCCCGCGCTGTGGACATCAGCCTACCGGATCTTGCGGTTTCCTTGCGGCCTTTCTGATTGGACAGACATGTAGCTCGTGCTGCTGAACCGAGAGGCACTACTGGTTCTCGACACAGCGGACACGTCGCTTACATCACTGTCCGATGATTTGGCTGACAAGTTGTCGGAGCCCCGTGGATCTCTGCCTGAACGCTGCAAAGAGGGCAAAAAACAAAAGAAAACGTCTGTTTCATGGAGAGGTCACATGCTTTCTGAGCAGTCCACAAGTTTATCAAGCTGAGCAATTTTAGGCTGTCACGTTTTACAAAATGAGTGATATAAACAAGTTATAAAAGGGTATAAATTTCAACTGTAGCTAAAATTATTTCTGTGCCTTTACCCTATAAAGGAAAACTATTTGATCAAGCTGCAGAAATAAGTTGATGAATGTAAACAAAGAATAGTGCCTGCTTTTTTTTTTTTTTTTTAAATAAGGTTTATTAATTGAGACATTTTAAAGGTTAAAAAATTTATTAATAAAGGGGGGGGAAAAAA